>CAKALU010058517.1:23057-37646 GCA_916700995.1 Hozukius guyotensis | reverse complement strand
ATTCAGATTATTAAAATACAAAATATAATCAACTTATAAATGATGATGTATTATTATAGTTTGAGCTACCTGATAGTTTATAAAGTAGTTAAAATGAGCTCCACCTTTACCAGCTGCAACATTAAAGTGATGAACACATTATTGCATCAATAATTATAATATAATAATAATAATATGTAATAACATAAAATATGTCTTCATATAAGAAGTTATAATTGTTGGCAAATACTGTACATTAATAAGCAAAATAAGCTAAATATAGGGTTAAAGTTTGCGTGTATTTGTACATGCAGTCTTGGGAAATCTCTGTCTGATGTTTGTGCAAAGAAATTCAGGCGTTTGAAGTGTCTGCACGTCTTTGCAAAAGCAGGAGAAAAAGAAGAAGAGGAGGAGGAGATCTCCGACATTTCTTTGTTTATGAGGGTGGATTTGAGCCACAGTCATCATTCAACATCACTCCTCTCCACCTCTCCTCCCCCATGGCTCCAGGCTTCATACACTCAGAGTTCAAAACGCATCCCTCTTTGCTTTATTCGAGCGCTCTGTGGATGCTTGTCATATCTGGAGAGCTCTCGCCGAACAGCACGACCAGCGGCGCTCACTGAAGCTTTGGACTCGCAGACAAACGGGAGTTATGCAATCCAGGCACAGAGAGTGCACCAGACTAAATGAGGTGTTTACGCCGAGTTTTATCTGCAAATGTTATTTTTAATTACGGGGACAAGAGCTCCCCGAGAGCGCCAAATAAACTTAAACACAAAACAGAAAATCACTGTGGCAACTGTGGCCGCGAGCTCGTCTTTTGTCGTGCCAGTGGAGAACAGTAGATATTAAATTTCACTACATCATCCATAATGTGCAGTCATTATGTCATTTCCAAGCCCGCTTTTCCAGGAGAGAACACACATGCCACGCTTTTAACTCCGGCTACGAGCACGGAGGAAGTTTCCCAGGAAGTCAAGAACACATACTTAAGAGCAGTACGTGAACAGTGTGTTAATATATCGATGCTGACAAAGCATCTGCCCCGTGTTACTGCGTGCACACACGGCGACCCGCAGGTGACCCCTGCAGATATAGGGAGGTGCACGGGAAGTCAGGCATGATCTATTCCCAGCAAATGTAACAAGTCTACGACACTTCGCTCCGGCCTCGATGTGAAGTGTCATCGGTGGAGTTTTTGAATACCAGGTGCAGACGTCCCCGAGGATCCCCGCTCTGTTACGAGTGTAAGATACAGGACTCGATTAACGCCGAGAGTTCACTAACAGGTCCTGGTTTGACTCATGGCATCTATAAGGAATATTTATAGAACTGACATACTGACCACAATAAATGATAACTGGCGTCCAAATGTGGGAGAAGAAATTATTTCACCATAGGAGAAGAATTATGCTGAGTTCATCCGGTTGAAATAGTGCTGCAATGTAAGTTACTCATTATATTTAAAGGGAATATTCAAATTTTAAATTTTGGTCGAAGTACGTATGTTTTAGCGTGAAGATGCTATTTTCCCCAGCCCCTCTAAAAACGTTTTCCCACGTTTATTTTGCATCCGAAAATCACAAACAAACTAACTGATCGAGGCAGTGGTAGACCAGCAACTCTCGTGTTCTGCGTGGTAAAATTACTGCTTTTGTAAATGGAGTCTGGTGGCTTTTTTGGCGTCAGACAACCCTTTCCGACGGGGAACTGAAGCCGTCATATCGCTCTCTTCAAAGCCACCAGACTCCGGGAGTATCAGCCCGTTTGCACAAAACGGCCACAATAATACGCAAGGCGTTTAGCGCGCAATAAGTACGCCTTTCTTGATTTTTGCGTGTCTTTTGTATGCCATATAACCTGTACTGACTGCAATGTAAACACATCTGCGTATAAATGCTACGGTAAGAGTTAGTGACGTAGTATAAAGAGCGAGAAAGACCCTTATGGAGTAAGTTATGTTAGTGACGTTTGTCACATGACGATGTCACATGATTTTTGTTGACATGACGTGTTTTACTTAGCTTACTTAGGCTAAGTGGTTTCCTTGCCTGAAACTAACTGCGGACGTTTGCGTGGCATACAAATGAAACGCGAAAACGCTAAAATGCGTACTCATGACACGCGGAATGTCGTGGTATTTATACGCCTTCCTGTGAGACCGGGTTGGGAGTATACGTACAACTCAACTACAAAAAATCCGAACTAACCCTTTCAGATATTTCCAAACTTAGCACAGCTAACGTTGACTCAGCTAGTGCTAGCATTTATTCATAACCTTATTGATTATCTTACTACTTTTTGCTTACGGCTGAGAGGGCGTACAAGATGATTCTGAAAACATTTGAGGAGAGAAATAGGCATTAACGTAACAGAATATTGATTCATATTTGATCAGCGCTGCCTAGTTTGACCGTTGAGTGATTGACAGCTGCCTCCGTTGAATGAACAGCCAATAGGAACGCTCTCTCTCTCTGAAATGACCTGTGATTGGTCAAAGTCTCCTGTCACGGGCTAGATTTTCTAAAGCCTAAAAACAGAGCCATGAGGAGGAGCAGAAGTCTATTTATCTCTCAGAACACTTGAATTACAATATGCTGAAAGGTTATTATGGAATATTTGCCCAATGATGCCAAAAATAACTGCCTACTGACACTTTAAGTAAGGTTTTAAATGCAGGACTTTTACTTGTAGTGGAGTATTTTCAGTGTGGTATTACTACTCTTACTTCTATCTGAATACTTCTTCCACCACTGAGTTGAAGAGTCACACTCTATGTGAACCTTTAGTTTCAGCTGACGACTCCTTCAGATAATCACTTTAACCTGCTCTCAGTGAGCGTCTCCGTGTCGCCACGTTTTCAATTCAACCGAAGGAAAAAGACCTACGTGGAATAAATGTTGCTCACAAATGCATGTTTCTGTTTGCTACGTCGAAACTGCCGTAACGGAACGATGAAATATCTAATTTCATCTCTGTTGCAGTGGAAGCTTATTGTTTAGCCAGAAAGTTGTCTATGAGGCTGCCACTCGAATAGCTTAAGCACTGTCAACACAGACCTCACTGATGTTCTGCCAGATGCACAAGAGACAGTCAAATCAAATAGATTGTGCAGCTAAAGACGTCCTTGACTGATGTGTGTTTTTGTGGTGCAAAAGCAAGCGAGTCTCTTCTGTTGACTGTGAAAAACCACCAGTGGAAAGTGACTCGAGGTGACATTCATAGCATGTGAAGCACTTTCCTCTCTCGTGCCAAAAACTAACCCCTATAAAAGTCTTTAAAAGTGTTGTGTTTCTGGTCAGCTGCCTGCGCCGCTGAATTGCTTAACAATGTTGTAGGTGGTCCAAGACGTTTATTGAGATGGAATATATTTGCTGAACTTACTGGGACACATAATTTTCAGGCCTTCATCGAAGGATTACATAAATGCTTCTACACGCCGGTAGTTTCACCTCCGGGCCTTCGAGTCCAACTTTTCCAGGAGCGGATATTATTGCTCAAGTCAAACACATGTGGACGATGACGGATGTAGTCGGAGACGGATGTTTGCGCTCCTCCAACCACTCCCTTATCAGGTCATGAGCGCTAATAGCTTAAAACAAATGGAAACCAGAAGAGTTGTCTGGCGGGATACGAGGGAAAGTTCAGCTGACTTCGTGTTCCTCAAACGACGCAGGCTTTAAGGAGGTGGGTAGTGTTTCCTGCCGGCCGAGAGCGAGTGATTCAGCGGGGACGGAAAGAAGCTGGCGTCAAGACCAAAGATGTCCTCCTCTGTTAACTTCCCGGCTGCATCTTAAGTAACTGATTCTGGGCGAATCTAAAGAACGAAACGGACTCTCTCTAGAAAGACGTAGAAGTAGGTGACCCCTCTCCAGAGATGGACAGTAGCAGCACACGGGTCAGGAGGCCTCCACTGAGCCATGTAAGCCTCGGTCTCTCAGCCGAGGCCAGGCATGTAGAGAGGCGAGCCAACCATATGCGCTCAGGACAACAGGAGGTGCAGCGGATAGGAAACAGGGCTGTCAACAAACAATTCTAAACAAGCCCCAAGGTCGAGGAGGCAGAATGCGTTTCCTCGCTTAATCACCACCTTATGGACTCCAGAAACATATAAGATATTTCACTTCTGGAGTCATGAAGAAGTGCTGTGTGTTTTTGCTTATAGATATTTTAGGTGATACTGCAAAAGTTCAGTTTTCCAGAAGAGATGAATTGGTTTAACTGTTGTAGACTCTGTGTGTGATTGAGGGGAGGGGGGGGGCACGTAAAGGCCAATCTAACACGCGAGTTTACACAATCTGTCATTGGGTAATTATCTTGAGGTCAACGGGACTGACGACTCAAGGAAAGCTGACATAAGCAAGGTCAGTTCGTCCACACACAAGAGCATTTAAAACGTCTGTTTAGGTTTGACGGGTTGTAAACTGTTCTGTCGCTCATGTATAAGAGTGAAACTAGAAATATTCATTTTAAAAAGCATGAAGAAGGTTATACAGCAAAGAGAGCTTTCTTGGTTCTGTAGAAAAAAAATCCCATTGACATTTATAACAACAATAATAACAGCAGTAAGACTCCGAAACAGAGAAGCAATAGAAGTTATTATGGCTAACATGTTAGCAAAGAGTTAAATAGCTCTCTCAGTCAATGTGATTGCTCTTAAACCTTTCACTGAAATCTTTTTAAAATTGTTTTCTGCGTTATACTGTAACTGTTTTTTGTATTGCATGCTAACACAACTTGCGATTTTTAAGTTGTAGCGGGCTCAGTTTTAAATCTAGTGAAGATGCTGGTATCATATGAAACTAGAAAAACCTAAAGAATCCATTGGTACCAACCATGTCATAGTAGCTTGTCGTGAAGGAGGTTAAATAACGCTACGAATTTACTTTAAATTTTGGCGAGGAAAAACTGTCATGGTCACATATCTTCAAGATATGTGAATGAAAATGGGTTCTATGGGTACCCACGAGTCTCCCCTTTACAGACATGCCCACTTTATGATAATCACATGCAGTTTGGGGCAAGTCATAGTCAAGTCAGCACACTGACACACTGACAGCTGTTGTTGCCTGTTGGGCTGCAGTTTGCCATGTTATGATTTGAGCATATTTTTTATGCTAAATGCAGTACCTGTGAGGGTTTTTGGACAATATGTGTCATTGTTTTGTGTTATTAATTGATTTCTAATAATAAATATATACATACATTTGCATAAAGCAGCATATTTGTCCACTCCCATGTTGATAAGAGTATTAAATACTTGACAAATCTGTCTTTAAGGTAGATTTTAACAGATAATAAATGTGATTAATTTGCGATTAATGGCGATTAAATATTTGAATGGATTGACAACCCCAATATTTACGTGCCATTGTTATTGTCTTTCTTGCCACCTGTCGAATGTAAGTCAGATTTCCACTCTGCTTTTATCGCTGGTCCGCCAACTTCTTAGAAAAATGATCCCCTCTCTTCTCAGGGACTCGTGGACTTTGGTCCACCGTCGTTTCACTCTAGACAGATAGCATACATTAGGCTTGTCTTTCATTCAGAGCTGCTAATTATAGTTATTTCATGTGATCCAAACAAACTGACGAACAAAAGGAATTAGCTGAAAATGGCTAAAAGCTGCAGAGAGCTGCAGATTAGGAGGGGGTTTGAATCTCAGCAAGGCCGACAAACAACGAGACTTTTACTTGGAAAAATAAATAAATGAATGCAATAAATACGCACTTAAATGGATTAACAAATGAGATAACGTGTTTTCAAATGAAGGCTGACAGAAGAAAACCACAGACAGCATGTTGAAGACGTTCAAGCAGTTACGACTATTTCCCAGCAAGCTGTCTGACGTCCACACATGTAATCAGTTTGGTTAAATCCATATGAAATGAGCTGACTCACTTCACTCCTCCTCGCTGTCAACGGGTCATTTTCCAAAGACAGTGACCCGGCTCGGCCCGGCCCGGCCCAGCCCGGCCCAGCCCTCCCTCCCAGGGTGGAGCACAACGGGGCTTTCTAAGTATCGTTTAATTTGCTGCTTCTCATCACGTCTAAAATATGTTTAATTCTGAAGCATTCGGGAGTTCCTATCCACCATGTGGTGTTTGAGCAAACCGGATACATTTATTGAGTAATGGACAGAGTTGTCTTTTCAATTTTAGCCGCGTATTGTACATGTAAATGCACACTGGCACACAGAAACACACCCATAAAAGTGGTGGTCACCCAAAAAACACTTGAGCCCGAAGCATGTTTCCAATAAGGCGAGTTCACTCTGAAAAATAAAATATGAGAGGAGGGATCGTTAAAAGCTCGCCTCCTTTAAGAGCGCACAGCAACAATTAAATCTGCAGCGGATGATTTTGAAACAGGAGCGAAGTATTTGTGTGGGTGGCGGTAAAGACATGGTGAGTGTAGGATTATGCAGCACATGAGAAGCAGATTTATGACCGTCAGTAGTCCGTCTATAACCAGAACTCTCCGCTGGCATTTTGAATCCTCACAGACAAGAAACACAGAGAAACCAATTTTCTTGATGTCATCATCGGTAACCACAATGATGCTGATTGTATTAATGTGGTGCCAACCAGACCGTGACCTTCCCTTTCCCTTCCACTCATACATTTTTTGGCGCATTACAGCTGATTCTGAACGTGACAAAGCCCTCTGGTCGGGAGCGAAACCGATGACAACAACATCTTTGTCCCGTTTGGATTAAATTAATCTCTGTCGCATTATATCACCACCCCGGCACACTCCCCTTAGCTATAGCGGCTCTACCCGCCCTCGAGGAGGATATCGTAGTGTATCTTGAAAAACCACAGACACCACGCTCAGCTCGCTGGCACTGCAAAACAGATTTGTGCAGAACTGAGAAGTAAACAGTGGCGTATTCTCCTTCCCAGAACAACAAACTGGAGTTTTTTCCCTAAGGGTTCATGGCTACTTCCACAGACAGGCCGGTGCCTTTGTGCTTGTTTGCATGTTTATGTCATCGTTCCTCAGCTGAGGAGGTTATTTTAGGGCACTAGCGTCTGCGTCTTTCACCCTCAACTTCCTGTAATATACATAGATATAACTAGACAGTGAATTCAGATTTCTCCCCACATGGAAGCTGTTTTATTCTTGCTGATTAATCAGGCGTCAACTTCTTTTTTTTTTTTTTTTTTTGCTTTATTCTGGACCAGTGCAATCAGCTCCAAGTGCAGAGGAAATTGCTTCCTATCCGTGTGGCCGTGGGTGCGCGACCCAGGAGAGGCCGAGGCAGATATCTGCACAATCTCCCCAGCTTAGGAGAGTTTAAGATCGGGATCAATTCAGCTCTGCAGCCCTTATCAGATGTCAAAGAGCCTCTGGAACTGTATGTGTCCCAGTCGTGACCCGGGTTGCAAAGAAGGTCCCTGAAAGTACGTCGTTTCTCAGCCCAGTCGGCAGGACAAAATGTTGGCATTGTACGTTTCTGCAAACCACAGATAACATGAATGTGGACGTTTTTGCATTCAGTCAGAGCAAGTGACAAGTAGTATATCAAGCAACCGTTATTAAAAGTTACGAGGTATAATAACGAGTATAACAAGTGAGAAAATCCACTAAGAGTGACAAACACAGGACTATCACCCAGAAGACCACGTTACGTTGTTGCGTTACGTTGTTGCGTTACGTTGTTGCGTTACGTTGTTGCGTTACGTTGTTATGTTGTTGCGTTACGTTGTTGCGTTACGTTATTGCGTTACATTGTTGCGCTACATTGTTGCGTTACATTGTTACATTATTATTGTAACACAAAACATGATATTTTTTCTAACCTTAACCAAGTAGTTTTGTTGCCTAAACCTAACCAATCGTTTCACAACGTTAACCACATGTGATTGTGCGTTTCTGCAAGCGTGATATAAGATGATGTGAAACATCATAACGTTACGTTACGCAACAACGTAACGCAACAACTAGCGTAAATAAATAACAACCGCCCTTACGTTGTTGCGTTACGTTGTTGCGTTACGTTGTTGCGTTGCATTGCGTTGTTGCGCTACGATGTTGCGCTACGATGTTGCGCTACGATGTTGCGCTACGATGTTGCGCTACGTTGTTGTGCTACGTTGTTACATTATTATTGTAACACAAACCATGATATTTTTTCTAACCTTAACCAAGTAGTTTCGTTGCCTAAACCTAACCAATTGTTTCACAACATTAACCACGTGTGGTTGTGCGTTTCTGCATGCGTGATATAAGATGATGTGAAACATATTTTTGGGTTCAGAAACGTTGACATTCAATGTATTCGTGGTTTGGGAAACGTACAATGCCAACATTTTTTTCTGGCGACTGGGTTGAGTTTCTATGTGGTCAAAAATAATGGCTGTGTATCTAGTAATTTTTTTTTGTGAAACACATGATTCTGGGAGGATCCGTCAAACCTTATGCCAATCATAAAGTCATATTTTCCTTAGAAACTTCTCCTCAAAAAATACATAATTTGTACTTGTCATCCGTCTTTCTGTTCGACATCATAATTGATAGCTGGGCTTGACTATCAGATGCTGTATTCACTTTTCTCATAGAAACGCTCCTCTCAGGGAGATGTGTGGTGTGAGAGCAGAGCAGTCCGATACCGGGGCGTGGGCGGGATTATTAATGTTATGACAGCTAAAGCTAATTGTTCATAAAATACTTCTATGAGAAAGTGTCTCTTTTTATGACTCAGTCGACCATCTGTCTATCTGCTGAGAACTTTCCCATTAAGCGTTTGCATCATCTCCAAATTCTCACAGTATCATCAGAAGAAGTCTGGGACAGCACTCAAAATAACACTGATGATATATACCCTTACAAAAAAGAAGTATACTTCAAGTTTATTTTATGAAGTAAACTAAAGTATAGTTCAAGTATATTCCCAAGTATACTTTATGTAATAAGTACACTAGTAGTATACTTGTAAGTGTACTACTTCAATACTTCTTGGGACTAAATTGGCCCACTTTTTAGTTTATAAAAGTATACTTTAAATGAGTAGTAAACTTTGAGTACACAACCAGTTTACATCCAAGTGGTATTTTGTACTGCAACTATAATATGAACTATACTTCAAGTGAACTTATAGGTATACTGTTAGTTTACTAGTTATATACTTGAAGTCCATTTTTTAGTTTATGAAAGTAAGCTTTAAAGTATACTCTCAGTAAACTACTAGTTTAATATTTTTTACTGCAAGTATACTTGTAAGTTTTCTTTAAGTTAACTTATAGTACCAAATATACTTTTCTGTATACTTTTCAGTATACTGTAAGCCAAGTATACTTGGACTTTTCTGTATACTTGTCGTTATAAGCCAAGTATACTTAGATCTTTCTGTATACTTATCATTATAAGCCAAGTATACTTAGACTTTTCTGTATACTTGTCGGTATAAGCCAAGTACACTTGGACTTTTCTGTATACTTGTCGGTATAAGCCAAGTATACTTGGACTTTTCTGTATACTTGTCGGTGTAAGCCGAGTATACTTGGACCTTTCTGTATACTTGTCGGTGTAAGCCAAGTATGCTTGGACTTTTCTGTATACTTGTCGGTATAAGCCAAGTATACTTGGACTTTTCTGTATACTGGTCGGTATAAGCCAAGCATACTTGGACTTTTCTGTATACTTGTCGGTATAAGCTAAGTATACTTGGTCTTTTCTTCATACTTGTCGGTTGTCTTTTGTTAAGTTTAATTCTGAGTACATAAGTACATAAAAAGTACATCTGAAAGCCTACTCTCTTAATTTAAGTTTAAAAGAAGTATACTAATAGCATACGTGAATAAACTTCTTTTTTGTAAGGGTAACTCACAGCCTTTGACAACATCTAAAATGATGTGCTGCTATCGCTTTAACAAAATACTGACAATTTCTTTCCCGGTTTTGTTCACATGCCTGAGTTTCAGTGTTGCTCGGAGAGGCCTTGCTTGGTTTCATGTCGTTATCACAGTGGTGCCTTAGTCAGCATATGTGACCCAGCAGGAAGGAACACGGGGCTAACAGTATGTTTTCTACCTCCACTGAAGAGGAATAGACGTGGAGAGAGTTGATTCACGCAGCAGATGCCTCTGGCCTCTTCTGCGGACAAGCGACCTAGAAGAATATAGATAATTAAATGCATTACAAAACCATCTCAGGCTTCTGTGTATGGTGCCTCAATCACCGAATATCAAAAAACCTTATAGCGTATCGTTGACTTTGGAGGGAAACTTGCACGTCTCTGCACTATTTTGCTTACAGAAATCAACTCTCCAACAAATTTGAATAACACCGCTCAGCGCCAAATGAAATACGGCTGCCAGACAGCGAGGCCAAACACCTTCTTGAGAAAAAAAACATCAACGGGGATGAGGTTTTTATGACATGATCGATCGTATTTTTGCAGCAACTTGGCGAGAACAAAGCACATTCAGAAATGCATACAATAAATAAAACCCTGATTGCTGTTGTTAATCACCCGGCACAGACGCAGTTTTCCCTCCAATCTCTGCCATATAAATGATGTGTTGTGTGTCTCAGTCTCAGTCTGGACGGTGATGAAACAACGATCGAACTAAAAGAAACTTTTAAGTGTTTCTTAATCTTATACTCGACGATGCAAAAAAACAAAACTTGTTATTGTGTGAGAGGAATTCCAGGAGTGGAGAGCCTCTTATTGCGTAGTCCTTTTAAAAACAGACCCTCTTGTAAAGCTAAATGTCCAGACCCCCATCAGGCTCTGTGACCAGACTCCAGGTCTGAACTGGCTTAGGTCACAGTTTGAGGCACCGACGGCCCACCCAGGAACCAACACGCCTGGGAGTCCTTTAGTTCCAATTAGAGAAAATCTTAACGCTACAGCACGCAGTGATATTTTAGACAAAAGGACACTTCCAACTTTCAGTTCGGTGGAGGCCCTCTCCTGACTAGGTTGAAACTGCAACCAGCACCTTTGGGATGAACTGGAACAGCGACTGCGCGTCCATCTGTGAGAACAAATCCCTGCATCCAAACTCTTGTGGAAAACCTTCCCCATAAAGGCAACACCATCATGTTCAAGCTGTATAGTCTGGCGACCTGTCCAGGGTGAACCCCGCCTCGCCAAATGTCAGCTGGGATCGGCTCCAGACCGTTTTTGTGTCAAATTATTGACTTCTTAATTAAGTAGCCGTGTAATAAGTGGGATAATGTACAGCCATAGCGGGTCATTGTTGTGAAAGAAACCCCGACAGGGCGATGCCGCACCCCGACGTGGAGCGGACGTTATCGCTGTACATCATCCCTTACATACAGTAGATAACATTAGCAAGCTAACAGCTAACTTCATCATCCATCATTTTGGTAATCAACTGCACCCCTGGTAGACATAAGGTGTTAAAGGTCCCATATTTAGGTTTAAGTGGTATAAAGATACTGTGAAAGACACTCAAGCACAAGCCCGTATTCAGAAAATGTGCGTTTGAAACAAGCCGTTAGGATTTCTGTCCATTTGTGATGTCACAAATCTACAAATATTTACACCATTTCACGTTTTAAACGTAAACATAATAAATGTGTCCCAGTTTATTTCTTGTTGCAGTGTCTGTGAATGACATCAGCTGACAGGATGTACACATGGACTCAAGCTGTTTCCTAGCAACGCAATTCTGTTGCCATGCCGTTGAAATGCACTAAAACGGAGCGTCTCAGACAGAGCATGAATACAGGTATATTCAGACAGACAGTATGAGAAAAATAATGTGTTTTGTGAACATTAAAGCATGTAAACATGCTCTAGTAGAAACCCAAAATACAAACATGAACCTGAAAATGAGCATGATATGTCCCCTTTAAATATTCCTTTGACATGCAATCGGATCTAGCTACAGGCATTTTGTTTGCATTTCAGCCCTTGGTTGCAGATTGTTTTCCCCCTCAGTGGGCATGGTTTTCAGAGTACACGTTGCGCCCTGTCTGTGTAATTAGATGTTCAACAATCACATGTGGGTGTAATGTTGAGGTGTCCACACGCTGGAAGCTCCCAACCATAGCACCACTGACTGACCCTTTCCTATCAGTCAACTAATTGCCAATTTCAACCCTTCCGGGTCTCCGGATCAGCAACTCATGCAACAATGATGAACGTGATTGGAACAGCAGACCAGCTCAGGATACTTCTGGTGGTCTGCCTCACTTCCACCTCCTGGTATGTCCATATTACAAACTGCTATCACTTCCCATCTCCAGCAGTAACTGTTACAAGCGTGTAGTTCATTTCAATGTCAGATGTCTTTCCCCCCCCGCCACCCCCCACAACCATGTAATAGCATTCACTGCGCCGTGTGCGGACAGACGGGGAGAGCGCTTTCTGCTCCCATAAATAAAGCCGAGGTAGGCTCCGGCCTGTTTCATCCATCACCGGGCTGAAGCTGTGTTTGTAGAGCAGGAGGGAGCGAGGGGAGATGGGTGGGGGGGTCAGATTCATCCATGTTCCCAGCAGCCGTTCCCCCCTGTGGGAACTTCACGCAGCCATTAAACACCTCATGGCAGCCCGTTAGCTATCGGGCCAGCTGAGCCGAGGAGAGAGCCGCAGTCCCGCAAGCTCTCGTCTCGTCCCCGTGGACGTGTCAACAGGTTTTTCATTTAAAGTTTTAGTGCACATCTCGGGCACATAAGTCTGCTGATATAGGAGGAATGGAGGCGCATACATCCTCAGTCCTACAGAGAGTCGCACGGGTGTTAATGTAGGATGTGAGATACAGTGAAAGGTCAATGTTTTGATTCGTTCACAGTAACTGAAATCACTGAAATCAGCTCTGATGGCTGTTTGAACTTGAATTAAGATAATGTGGACTTTTACGACAATTTAAACATTCATCCAATTAAACCAAAATCTCTGTGTCTGATAAAGCGTGACATAATCAGCGGTTCTGTTCAACTACTTTGGGCCTTTTCATCATTCATCTCCACGGTTAATCGTGAGGTCATCTCAGAGTCCCTAAAAAAAAAAATCCATGACGACGGCGATCCTGCGATAAACACAGATGACTTCTGGGATGGAGCATGCAGTGGGCGTTTGAGGGGATGCGATAGCGTCTAACATGCCCTTAAGTCACCCCCGGGAGGGAAACGAGGTGGTTTTTATGAGGGAGTGGAGCGCAGGTGTTGAAATTGACACACTGCGCCGTAGATTCCCAAGCTTTTTAAACGCATGCATCTGGACCAATAAATCCCTCCGTTTATTAAGAGATGGCAGGACCCAGATATGTGTGTGTTTGGTTATCATCACTTATCACTTTATTAAAAATTCTAAATGAAAAACATGATCATAAGCAACAAACTTTCCTCAACAACCAGTAAAAATTCCCCCAGCTTGAGTATTTTTTACCCCTCCCTGCTGTCGTGGGAGTGGTGCAGGCCGTTTGATCTCACCTCGCCTCGCCCCGATTAATTAAAGGAGAATGCCGCTGACTCTCAATGTCTCCGTTGGGTTTCACATCCCAAAAGAGTCAAGTCGGATCATTCGGGGAGTCGACGGCATTGTGTTGTTGAGTAAGACTGAAGAGGTGGCTGCTTCCAGCACTCCTTAAAACCACACTCCACATGCCGGGGATTCCTTCTGACCGCACAACTGGGCAGAAGCAGATGCTTGATTGATGAATAGCCTTCGTTAAGTGTGTTTTCTCCATCAAACAACCGCCGCCGCTTTGAACTTTGTGACATTTACTATTATGGTGATTTCACTCTTAAGCATCAGGCTATCAAGTTGTATAGTTTGTAAGAAGCTCAGATTTACAGCCGTAAGTAGCGTGTTTATCTCAGGCTGTTTTTATCTTTCGATCTAAAATCTCTCAGAAATGAAGTGAAGTCAGATTTATTTGTGGAGCAAAACAGGAATAATTCACATGTCTTTAGAGAGTGATGAAACAGTAGAAACTAGTATAAACAATAGAAGGAAATAAAAGCATTAATATTGTCAGTGATAAATGTTTCTCTCTTTCAAACAAGCCATCAAGTCTGCGGTTATAAATGTTATTTAGTCATTATTAAGGCAATAAACAAAGCATGTCCGAAATCATTAATGTTAATAGAGTCGTAAATAAAAGGTAATATAAATCAAGTCTGCAATTATAAATGTTATTAAGACATTTATAAAAGTTAATTAACAAGTATAAATGTAGAGAGGTCAATGATAACGGGTAATAAACATCAAATTTACAGTTGTAAATATCAATAATTAATAAAAAAAAGTTAATAGACAACAAGTCTGCAGTTATAAATGTTATTAAGACATTAATAAAAGTTAATAAACACAAGTCTGTAGCTATAAATGTTAATACGTCAATGATAAAGGGTAATAAACATCACATCTACAATTGTAAATATCAATAATTAATTAATTTAAGTTAATAAACATCAAATCTGCAGTTATAAATGTTATTTAGTCATTATTAAGGCTAATAAAACATCAAGTAAGCATTATAAATGTTAAAAAGTCATTAATAAAGTGTGATTAAAAAAGGAAATGAACATTAATTCTGCATTTATAAATGTTAATAAAGTTAAAAATGACAAGTTTCTCACTTTCTAATAAGCCAGCAAAACATGTTAAGACATCTGTAATTAGAG
>CAKALU010058517.1:0-22591 GCA_916700995.1 Hozukius guyotensis | reverse complement strand
AGCTATAAATGTTAATACGTCAATGATAAAGGGTAATAAACATCACATCTACAATTGTAAATATCAATAATTAATTAATTTAAGTTAATAAACATCAAATCTGCAGTTATAAATGTTATTTAGTCATTATTAAGGCTAATAAAACATCAAGTCTGAAGTCAGAGTTGTAAATAAATGGTAATAAAAATCAAGTCTGTAGTTATAAATGTTAATAAGACATTAATAAAAGTTAATAAACAACAAGTATGCATTATAAATGTTAAAAAGTCATTAATAAATGTGATTAAAAAGGGAAATGAACATTAAGTCTGCATTTATAAATGTTAATAAAGTTAAAGATGACAAGTTCCTCACTTCATAATAAGCCAGCAAAACATGTTAAGACATCTGTAATTAGAGATGTTATTAAGTCATTAATAAAGTATTCAATGTAATAATCCAACTCTGCATTTCTAATAATTATTAATGAGTTCTTAACATATTCATTTGTCCAGATGTTCTGCAGCCGTTTCTCCGAAGGTCAGAGGTCAAACAGTCCAATAGAGGGGTCTTTATGAACTAAACTAACTAACTAATTTATAAACATTCTTATCTTCTATCCTGTTCTGTATTTTTTCCTCCTTAAGAATCACCCATTTCACTGTCGAGGCCTATAGGAAAACCTGCTCTGTGAGGGAGTGTGTGCCTGTCTGTGGGATAGACTGCACAATTATAAAGCATCTCTCTGGGCTCCATCATGCGGTGTGACAGCGAGGACGCGGCCCTGGACCGGTGACAGCACCCATAAGTCTCCATCGGGGCCCCTGTCAGGCCGTCTCATGACTCTGTGCAGGTGCCTCCTGTTCTTGCCGGAGTCGCCAGCCTCTTAAAAAGCCCCTAAATGGCTCTTCTCCTCCTCCTCTTCCTCCTCCTCCTCCTCCTCCTCCGTCTCGTCTCGCATCGTCTTTAAGCTCAGGCTCCATCACGTCACTCAGTGAGATGTTCCACAGCCATGGAGGGGCTTAGTGCACGACGCCATGTTTAGTCATTAGTGAGCGGGAGATCCTGCGAGTCGGGCTGTGTGCCGTATCGGATGTCACATCTGACAACAACTACAGAGAAGAGCAGCATGTGTGTGTGAGAGTGAAGGGATGAAGGATCAAAGAGAAATGAATAGTTGTGTTAACCTGCACTCTGGTGATAGTATAACATCAAGAGTACACTCAGATAATACAGGTTTTAAAACTGGTTGGTGGTCTCCTGTAAGATGCGTTAGCTATTATTATCATGAAACTAATTAAAGGAATAGTTTGACATTTTGGGAAATTCGCTTATTTGCTTTGTTGCCCAGAGTTAGATGAGAAGATCGCAACCACTCTCACATGTGTCGTAAATATGAAGCCAGCCAGTTAGCTTAGCTTAGCATAACGACTGGAAGCAGGGGGAAACAACTTAAATTTGTAAAAAAACAGATGTGTGAAAAAGTTGTGGTTTTACGGGGGGTTATGTGTCGGACTATTTCTTGGCGGACGCATTGATTGATAGCACCTAGCTGCAATGTTAGCACCCCGGTAGCTGTCAATCAAGACGTCTCACCCCCTTTTTATAGCATCAAATAACTAATTAAATCCAAACTTAACAGAAAAATTGACTCTTGAACAAACAGAAAAATGGGAAAAATGTATTTGATTTGTACTTTGACTGTTTAGTTTGGCCCATGTCGCATCCACTAACATGGTGGAGGCAGGATTTATGATCTATACTGCAGCCAGCCACCAGGGGGCGATCCAGATGTTTTGGCTTCACTTTTGGGGAGCTGTCATGTCGTCCATCTTCATATACAGTCTATAGGTTATAGCATCATATTTACCACGCAGACGTGAGGGTATCGATCTTCTCATCTAACTCTCTGCACGAAAGCAAATGGTGATTACTTTAAAACTAAAAACCACGATGGTGATACCGTTTTTAGAAATACTGACGTAATGTGATGGCAATGTTTATGTATTTATTTTTCAACTCCCTTTACGTGTGTTGCCTGCGGCGTCATCTCATCCTCCATGATTTGATTGGCATTTGATCACCTGGCACGGACCGACCGGCGTATACTGATGAGGACTCGGCCAACTCTTTCTTTATTGCAGCTGTCCAATGGATAAATTATTCTTCTTTCGCTTGATGCCTCCACAGCTGCAATTTGTCAAAAACAGGAAGGGTGTGATTAAAAGTAAATAACTCGACAAACAATTTAGTGCATTTCATGGCTTTCCAACCACCAGATATACTCTTATGCACACTCACACAGTTCTTATGAAGGCGCTGGCATGACATGTGTCTGTATGAGCCAGTTGGGCTCAAGTTGTTAAATTTTGTTTGTTAGGAAACAGACGAAACACTCAAAAACACAAATGTCCCATTGAGTCTGTAAAGACTTCAAAATGTTAACGGAACATCACAGCTTTTACAAAGATGCTAAAAATCCCCAGTGGGCCTGGGTCCTTACAACAGCCGTGGTCCAAGAGAGCAACTATGGCTAATTTCCATAACCCGTAATGTGGATGTCCTGTAGAGAGGCTGGAAATGCTCTAATGTTTGCTCTCTAATATTAAATCTTCATTTCAGCCTTTAAGGTTTTTTTACTGGAAACAAATGTGAAACAGTGGACAACAAATTCAATGGTAGTGATCAGAAAAATGTATATGTAGCTTAATATAACATACTTTAAAGGTCCCATATTGTAAGTGAGATTTTCATGTCTTTTATATTATAAAGCAGGTTTAAGGGCTTTATAAATACTGTTAAACTATCAAAACGCTCAATATATGGAGGAATACACACAGCCCGTATTCAGAAATTGTGCGTTTGAAACAAGCCGTTAGGATTTCTGTCCATTTGTGATGTCACAAATCTACAAATATTTACACCATTTCACAGTTTTAAACGTAAACATACTAAATGTGTCCCAGTTTATTTCCTGTTGCAGTGTATGTGAATGACATCAGCTGACAGGAAGTAAACA
Source organism: Hozukius guyotensis (assembly GCA_916700995.1). Lineage (NCBI taxonomy): Eukaryota > Metazoa > Chordata > Actinopteri > Perciformes > Sebastidae > Hozukius > Hozukius guyotensis. The sequence goes on along the minus strand of CAKALU010058517.1, from coordinate 19,593 downwards.
TTGACCCAAACTGTTGCCTAACATTTTTAGAAGGGGTTGGGAAAATAGCATTTTGATAATAAACATATGTAATTCGACCAAAATTTGACAGTTCGGATTTCAAGGAATACCAAAGGGAAGCTACAGAATGATTTAAAAACCTCAGAAAAAATAAATAAATAAATAAATAAATAAATAAATAAAAAAATAATAATAATGGACCTGACCTTTCATATCAGCAACTATTACTGATGCATTAACATTTAAATGGCATTTTAAAGTTGTAGCTGATTTTGATTGAAACATTTTTTTTACATTCTGTTGAGTAGTTTAATCAACAAAATATATCATATTTTATAAGATGATCCCACATTTTGTATTTAAAATATCAATGTGTAAAATAACTACAGACTACTACATAAAAAGTACTCTTCCTATCATAAAAATAGTAGTACTTCTAGTAGTAAATCAACTCAGTCACTTTGCACCACTGTTTAAGTCTAACATATTACCCTGCTGTTGTAATATATTGATGCAATGTACCAGTATGCATATGTGTTTAAATGCATGTGTGTTTGCGTATGCTTTATATGTGCATGTTTGAGTGCATATGCATTTGTATATACAGTATATGTGTGTGCAGATGCAGTGTGCATGTGCATTCATTAACTGTGTACTTGTCTAACTAAAGTTTATTTATTGTCTGGACTGTGTAGCTTGTTCATAGATGTTTGTATTGTGAGAAGGGTAAGCACGATATTGTAAATTAATCTGCTTTTGACTGATTTATTATTTTGTGGCTGTGTAAGCAATCATGTTCTCTTCTGTTTTCAGTTTTTATTATTATTTATTTAAACCAAAATAAAGAGTGAACAGTCAATCAAACATGTCAAATAATGAACGTCTTGTTCTGCTGTAAGAAACAACTCACAACTTATTCGGTTCTGCGTTTGAAATGTGTCTTTTATTGAGCTCTGTTGGGAGGATATTTTGCTTTCTAGCCAGCTGCAATCCAAATATTTTCAGAGAGATTTCACGGCCCTGAGGCGTATTTCTGCTAAATCACAAACACCCAGAGGACTGAATTAGCACAATTTAACAATTCTTCGCCGCAATTACATATTTTTTTTTGCATTACGTATGTGGCCCTGAATGGTACAAAAACCATAGATCTATAGTTGAAACAATTCATAAGATTGTTCAGCCAAAACTCTCTGACATATGCAGCAAACATTTGACTTCATGTTACAAGTTCAACGAAACGCTGCACTGATGTTTGCGCCATTAAAAACATGCGTCCTCTCGTGAATAACAACAGAATGGCGTCCAAATGGGCTGTTGTGTCGAAACTTTAGATCACCAAAGGGAGAAAGAAAAACTTTTTTGCAAGTTAATGTCTTCCTTTTTGGAAACAGCATCACACACGCATCCTGAGAAGTGCCATCTGACTCCTCTTGTATCTACAGAGCAGAGCCGGGTGAACTCAGGATGGGTCAGACAAGATTGTGGTCATCGAAAGGCGCTGCGATATCCATTAGGACGAACGGTCCTGTGGACAAATAGAGCAGGGTGTCTCTGAGGTGCTGATTGAGCCGGCAGATGGAGTATAAATTATGATGAAAAGGCATCAGCAAGGTTGACCCCCCTCCATCTACGCTTAATCTGCAGCCAAGGAGAGATTTTTATTTTCCTTGCAAGTTCAGGGAAAAAAAAAAACGGCCGGGGAATCATTCTGCTAAGCCCTCGGTTGGCAGGCTCCGTCTCGGAGTGGTTCAGCATCTGTTGCTTTATTTTCCGATGCAACTCTCAGCCCTTATTTTTTTTTTTTTGCCTAAATGATTTCTTGCACCATGTGATATTGATTAATCTTTCATAATAGCAGAACTAGTCTGTATTCTGAAAAACATCTTGAGTCCAGTTTATAAAATATTTTGGCAGTGAAACGTTAAAAAGAAAAACCAGAGACGCTATCAGTTTAATAGAGGTCACAGCGTATCAAATGGAATAAGTTTGTTTGAATAAACATGGATAATGGGCTGGTTGTGGTCCGGTCTGAAATGATCTGTTTCTTGCCGTGTTTTGGTAGTAAAGTTTAGCTTAGTAACATAGCAATTAACCACAAGCGTCGTAAAACAGAAAATGATATAACCCAGTAAGGAAATGCCAACTGAGGTGACACATTTACTGAGAGCATTAATATATATGACCTCTACATCCATCTGAAACTTAAGCAAATACTGTACTGCTACCAAGGCTGTGCAACACTCTCAATTTCTTATTTTAAGGCGAGACACATACGAGCAAAAACATTGTTTTTCATGCACATCAGTTTTGAGATTTGGGGTTATTTTGCTTCCATAACATGTCTTCTTTTAGACTACAGGAGAGAAAACATCCAAAATACACATTTATTTTACTACTTTGTCTATCTGTGTCTGTAGATTTCTCTTAAATTCAACAAAAGTTACCATTAGATTTGGATATTTAAACACAAAATTTCAGAAAACTCGTAAAAAAAAAAAAGAATTGTCTTAATATCAGTAATCAACTGAAGAAGTTTCATGGTGATATCTATTAGTTGTTGTTTTTTACCCTATTCACATGTAAGTGTCTTCAAAATGTTTGAAATTTAACAATACATATCTTTAAAGGCAAAATGAGTGTTTTTCTCAGACTCTGAGCCAGAAATCTCCACTTCAGTAGCACTTACATCCACCAAACTTTCCAGTTTCATTCCAATCTATATTCTGAAGGTTTTTACAGAGGGATCTGTTCATATATCATTCATAGCCTGATTTATACAACATTTTGTTCCTAAAAACATGGCGAAAATTGATTTTTTTAATGGCTCTTGACAGTATTTTCTGATTTATGGAATGATACAAAAAGATAAACAAAATTCCCTCTTTTGAACCTGGCTTTATGTCCAGATTTCTATTCTGGAAATGTATGCAAATTAGCACAGCACATATTTAATAAGACAAATGCATCATTTGCATATTTAAACATAACATTTTCAGAAAACTTGTAATTCAAAAATGAATTGTCTTAATGTAAGTAATCAACTGAGGAAGTTTCATAGTGATATCTATTAGTTCATATTTTTACTCAATTCACCTGTAGTGTCTCCCCTTAATAACACAGCTTTTTTTTTCATTCATTCAACTTTTATTTAAATCTCGAGGAATCATTGAGGTCTTGCCCTCATTTTCAGTGATGTTGAGAGTACAATAAAACAGAATAAACACACACAAGAACATAATTAATGAGTTAAGAAGAAAACAAACAGCCAGACAACAACAAAACACAGTTAAAAACATTTAAGAGCGGTGTGGTTTGTAATCATGGATTTAAAATCCCCTAAAGGTACAATTCTGTTTTGTAAACTGTTCCAAGTTTTTGCAGCACAAACACCAAAAGCAGCTCCCCCAAATTTAGGTTTTTGCACGCAGGATTTCAAGTGTTCAATTTGTTTTTTATTTAATTGCTGTCAAAAGAAGCTAAAAGCTAAACAGACTAAAAGGTCAGAAAACATAAAACACCAGCAGGTCCTCGTAACAACACCAGTCAGTGATCAAAACTGGGATGACATAATTCTTTGCACTTCCACAACCTGACTCAGAAAAAAAGAGCTGAAAACCATTTCCAATCGTGCACAGTCAGTTGCAGTGAAGCCTGACCTCTTTGCCTGTGACTCCATCATGCACCTGTGCAGCCGAGGACCTCGGGGACGCCGCCGGCTCCAGCCATGCATGGGGCCTCGGGCGTCCCTGTCGTGCCTGATGTATGTCGGCGTGTCCCGGGGTCCTCTCCCCGTAGGTGTGGGTCTCCCTCCAGAGGCCCGATTAAATCGGCCTGCTCTCTCAGCTGTGTTTGCCGCTTGTCAAACAGTCTGGTTTACGGGCTTCATTAGTGGAGGAGGTGGGCTACATATGGGGAGTGTGTTTTACTGCCACTGGCTGTCTGTAAAGTCCAGAGATCACGACTTGTCTGACACTCAGTAAATCAGCCGAGCTTTCGCACATTTCAGTTCAGTCACGGAGCGCAAACCGGATGAGAAAGAGGAAGAGAGAGTTATGTTAACAGAAAAGAAAAGTATTTGCCAATACAAAAAGATTTTATGACTTGTAATCAATGTATGTGTGTATAAACTGTTTTTATGGGAACCATCTTTGGGGTGTTTTTATGTGCATGCACGAGTCAGTAATTAGTTCAATCTGATTATTCTCTTTGTAGCTGTTGCAGCTGAGTCCTGTTGAATGTATGTGGTTAAGCTCTGTGCTGACATCATGCTATTACAGGACGTTTGCAAATGTGTGACCACTAATTTGATGCTCTTATAATAACATTTTTTGTAAATTTGCAAATGTTATATAGTCATACAAGAGAAGCATGTTTGCACACCTGTACAGAAACAGTTGCAGAGTAAAATAAAAAATAATAAATGAATAAAACTAACAAAAATCAGCTCCCGATTCTTGTTAGTTTCACTCAAATGTCAAATCATCAAAAAAGAAAAAAACAAATTGATTAAGCTGAATATCCACGTCCTCCAGACATATTTTAAGACATAAAAATAAGTGCTTGCAATGTGTTTTATATGCTTTTTCCACAAAAAAGTTCAATTACCTTCTTTAAAAAATTACTCCCTCAATGAAAACCCCAAATTTATGACTATGCAAATATTGTTAATTTCAAAAGTTTAACAGCTGAACGAAAGATGTCTGTTACTTCACTGAAAAGTCCTGAGTTCTGTTTGTGCACTCAAGACTTCAAGTTTCCACATCACACCCGCATAAGTTGCACAACTTGCTGTCACAAATCCTGCACGTACCTCCATGCGTTAAAACTTAATGGAAACAAAATTAATGGAAAAAGTCATTAAAATATGCATTATCAATATAATGAAAGTGCACCATGTAGAATCAGAGACAATGGCAACATCAAACCTGTTGATAGAGCCACAGAGGAGGTCAAAACTCCAGCAATACTTATAATATAAAGAACAGCTTTATTGTGAGATTCAGCCTGTGGCCTTCATCAGAGTCACCGCACGACACATTACAAAGAATATATATAAATAAAATGGGTAGCAAACAAAAAAATATATTTAAAAAAGACAACCAATCATAGGCCTCACATAGAAAGAACCACCAGTGTCTGTGGTTAATACATTAAAGAGAAGTGATAATGGTTTTACAGGGTGTTTAGAGCTCTGAGAAAACTAGTGTAACTAAATACAGACGTGTTGACATTACTGATGATACTAGCTAACAAGACAAAGCTCAGTTAAGGTGCTGACATTTGTTAAGTTATGTCTGCAAAAGAAGTCAGCAGTATTTTCTCTATATTCACTGCTACACAATAATTTGATTTAATAGTATAAACTTGGGATATAGTAGTGTTAAGACTTTTCCCCTCCTAATGTTAGTTAAATTGGCTGGACGTTAGCTGCTAAGCTAGCAGAAATAAGGATGCTAATCGCGAAGCTAGGATGCTAACCGTAGACTGTAATTACCAACTGCTGGCGTTAAGCTAGCCAGCCTCTAACGTTAGCTAGCTAGTGTGACTACTAGCTGTGGATAACTATGGACTAGTGTGAGCTCGGACCCGGCGACAAGGGAAAGCTATGCTCCACCTCAGCGGCCTAATAATGTTCTTTCTCCGACACTGGACCAGGACTGAAAGAGAACTGTAAGTTGTACATTTAATTTTTAACTTTATCTGACTAAGGAGGTACCTGAGGAGGTGCTGAATATACTTTCAGCACCTCCTCAGGTATCCTCCTCAGGTACCGAGCTACATTCAGGCCTGCAATGTTTTTTATTTAGTGTGTGATAGACTATACAGTGAGATATTTCGTGTTAGCCGTTAAATGTTGTATTGAGGATTTCAGTGGAGACTTGACAAAGCAAGTAGACTAATTCAGAGACTTTGACATTCTATACTGTATTTATTTACAGTGGTGGAATGTATCTAAGTACATGTACGCAGATTTGAGGTACTTGTACTTATCTTTGAGTATTTTCATTTCATGCTGCTTTTACTTCACTACAACTGAGATGAATATTATACTTTTTATACCACTAATTGTTTGACAGCTGTAGTTACCTTTGCCATTTAAGATTTTACATAATCAAGACATACACACTAACACACATTGTGATAACTGATAATCATGCTAAAATGCAATTTTATAGTTCCAGCCTCTCAAATAAGATAAGATAAGATAAGATCAGATATTCCTTTATTAGTCCCGCAGTGGGGAAATTTGCAGTGTACAGCAGCAAAGGGGATAGTGCAGAAAACAAGATGCATCAGCTAACAAAGTAAAAAAGAGCTAAACAAAGTGTAACAAAATATGAACCATTTAAATAGAAGGAAGTATAAAAATAGGAGCAGTATATACAGTATTGACAATAAACAGACTATTAACAAAATTGCAAAAGTGGAGGATGTGCTGCACAAATGTGAGGATGTGCTGCTTCTTTCTTGTCTTGAAATACAGTAAACAGAATAATTTTTAGGTCTGACTATTGGTCTGGAAAAAAATAAGCTGTTTGAAGGCGCCATATACTTTACCATTTAAGATTTTGCATTGAAAACATATAGAGTTTATAAAATATGCTGCATACATAAAGCTTGTTTGCCTATTGGTATGCTTTATGTATAAATATGATCGAAACGTAGTCAATAATAATATTGTGGCATGGACTAGTGTGCAGGCGTTACCTTTTTCTTTACTGACACTATTTAGGACTAATCAATTAATCAAGAAAACTTAGAAAGAAAGTAGGGTGTTTCTGGTTTATATTAGTCGGTATTTGTAGCTATTCTTACTTATTATAAAGAGGTATTTTCTGTTCAAAATGGTCTAATTTGTATTATTTTGGTTTGTAGTTTTGGTTAATTACAGATTAGGATGGCAAAATATTATTTTAAAATCACAATCTACATTGTCTGGGGTCAGTTATTTAAAAGTAAGTACGCCTAAATTAGGTTGTTGTTTCTGTTTGCAGGCCAGAATCGGGTGTTGGGGTGGAAACCTTGATTTCTCTTTGTAAGGGTTTTTCTTACCACTGCAGTGCTCAATTTTCTCAAATTAAATTATTGGACCTTTAACAGAGTGCTTATTATATCAAGTACCACTGCCACAAATCTGATATTTATAATTATTTGGACTTATTGGCCAGGAATCTGCGTTCTTACCAAATATCTCTCCTAATGCAGTGAGACTTACTGTAAGAGCACCTAATGCCAGTGAGTGAATACATATGGGAGCAGATTTGTTCCATCTCTTAGAGGTTTAGTTGGTGGTAACCTTATATTTTCTGGGCATTTCTTGTGGCCAGTTGACTGACTGAGGAGACACAACAGAAGCCCTCTTATGCTCCACTTAATGCAGACTGACTATTGGCTGTGACTGCCGTTTTAATTCTCACCCAATCAGGCCACTTTCACCGTGGAAGTGCTGGAAAATAGTGATGCACGCTTTAGGGCCAGCGCCAGGCATGGCAGACGTGCTGCTCTGTGGTAGCAAAAGCATTTATGTTTCCCAAGACGTATTTCAATTTAATGATGCAAGGAAAACGAGGGCTTTCCCTTGAGCTTACTATTTGACTATTCCTATTTTTCAAGCAATTTCACCTGTCCACAGCTGGCCTCAGATCGCAAAATGATGTTGTGTTGAAGCATGACGTGGATGTCTTTTAGGGTTTTCAGACTTTGTTGTGGAAAAATGGGTAACAAATGACTTCAGCCTCAACTGAGGCGTTGAAATACCTGTATGTGGGTGTGCTGTCACTACGGGGTTTTTTAGTACTTTGGCACTGAGCTGACAAGCCAGCAAATCTGGCAACTTTTGCACTTCTTTAGCGGTTTTCATCATCTACTTTCCTGGTGGTCTTCAACCTACGGAGCCGTCTAAGTGCTCGGAGAAAGAGCTGGCAGCGAGGCAAACCTGGCAAAGTGGCTTTTCATGAAGAGAAAGGGGAGTGTGTGTGGCACATTGCATGCTGGTACGTGAGTGTGTGTTAGTGGTGGAGGTGGAGGGCGTTTAGTGTGGGAGCAGGCAGCTCTGTCGTGAATTTAAACAGCTCACCGAGGACTAAGCACTGGCAGCCAAACGTACATCTGAGGTGACGCATCATATAAAAAAGGCAGCGAGCGTTTAATCTCCCTCTCCTTGAAAAAGAGCAGCTCCCTCTTTCGCAGAGTTCCCAAAAAAAACACTGCATTCTCCAACAACGCAGATGGGGGTTGAATAATTCATGGCAACACAGGCAAAGTGTCCTCATGCTGCAGTTCTATAAAAATAATCCCATAACATCATCACACTCACCCCATCGCTCGCGGCGCTCAAACAAGCCAGCTGGGAGAGGTCGACTGGCCTTTAAGCCTCATGACTCAGACTTCATTCATTGGGCCTCCGCTATTCTATGTGAAGAAAAGTTTACAAGCAAGAGAGAAGCATTTTAATAAAAAGGAGCACATATTTTGGGTTATTAAGGCAATCTGAATATGTAGATGTGTTGCTGCTAGTGGTGTAACAGACCGTAGTTGATCCGTGAAACATACGGATCCTCTCCAACTGTGTGGAACGCATGTGAACCGCAGATTAATTACAAAGTTTAACCATCATAGTTTGAAATAAAGTTTTACTGGGGTGATATTCAGTAAAAATATGTGATCGGGAGATGCATGTGCTTTCTAGTCACTGATCCCTGATAATGCTACATCGTGAAAAACAAATCCATGTTAAAATCGACAGGAGATAGGTGCATTGTCCCAGCCCTAGTACTTAGACCAGATGTTAAGCAGGTATGATGTTCTCCATGTGTACCATCCTAGTTCAGTGTGTTAGCATGCTAACATGTGCATAAACAAGAAGTACAGCTGAGGCGGATGGGAATATCGTTAGTTTTGCAGGTATTTGGTCATAAACCAAAGTATTGGACTATTTAAATTTGACCAGATGATGGTGCTGGATGTAAAGTCAGAGGATCAGCAAATTCATTCAGATTTATTGTCTGGGAAACATGAATATTTGAACAGAATTTCATGGCAATCCCTCCTGTAGTTGTCGAGATATTTCAGTCTCGATCAAAGTGGAGGACCGACAGATGACATTCCTAGATCCTAGCGTGGCTAAAAATCCTGGAATGAAACTGTGAAAACAAGGAGAACAGAAAGATAAATGCTACGTGTCGGCAGAGAGGAGATGGACTGTGTGTTTCCTGAAGTGAATGTGTCTGAGCTCAGCTTCCAAGGGGTCACAATACTTACTTTGGCCGTTTTTGTTCGTCTTGGCAGAAGCAGCATTAACAGTTGTCCACCCCTTCCTTTAATGTGCTTCCAAAGTCAAGTTGAACAGTTTCATTAGAACAGCACTTTGCCCTCCTGGGACTCAGATAGGGAGACAGCTGACAGCCATGAAAAAAAGCAGCAACTGATGATAAAGGATGAAAAAGCAGCCAAGAGGAGCAAAAGAAGAAAAGGAGGTGAAGACTGAATTGGTCCGATATTTCACCCGACTTGACAGCGATGTTGTGTTAAATGCAGTGAGCACTTGGCTTTGAGTTTTTTCCCTCACATCTTATTTCTTTGTAAAAGAGAACCGAGAGGTGAAACAATGACAAACTGACACCTCGTGGCTGTTTGCCAGACGTTCCCCCCTCTGGAGTGATGTGATCTCCCCCACAGAGGATATTAACAGTGACCCCTCATGTTCATAATGTAACCCATGGACGACCTCGCCGCTCTATCTGCTTGCGTTTGTTCCAACTCTTGTAGTCAACGCTAGTCAATTTATTCAAGGTTTCCCAATGTGGTTATGATAACATGAACCTCAAGAAGACATTTACATTGTGATAATGTTACGGGCCAACTGTCTGGGAGCAATACTGTTAGACGTTTGTGCAGTCAAAAGCACAAGCAGTAGGGGTGGGAAAAAAAATCCATTCACTTATGTATTGCGTTTTTTTTTCCTATGATTTTTAAATAGTTTTTTTTCCATGCCAGAATCGATATATTTGCTTTATTAGAGTCTATGTAGAGGTAGAAGGAAGTTACCGCTCTTATTGTTGTAGTCAGAGTAACGTGACGTCATATCCGTTCCGTATCCGTCAACCGAAACAAACCGCAGCGAGCCGAAGCGACGAAGCAGGAAACGTAGATACGACCTGCACCCTCACATGTTAAATCCAACGTGGTAAACACTACACATACAGTAAAGTATGGAAACACTTTGGGTTTCACACATTACCAGGAAAAGCAGAGCTAGACATCACGGCTAAAGCTGCATGCTAACTCTGTCATGGACAATAAAGAGAACGGAGCGCTAGCGACGGACTTGGAGAAGTTAGAGGAAGTAGACACGTGTGACGACGTTCGGTTTTCAAAATAAGGTGTTAACAAAGGGAACTGTTTATACAAAATACATATATAGAAATAAGATTGATTGGATTATATTCACCAGAAGTATAAAACACTACATGTCCCTTATAAATTAAAAAGAAAATACCACTAGTTTGTGAGGGAAGTGTCTTTATTCTTTAAAATGTAATAAATAATTCCTGACAATGTCTGATATATTTGACTTCAGGACATCTCTGACTACATACATGCTGAAAATCGAACATTCTTACTGTATTAATTTAGATATTTTCCAAAGTAAAAGTGTATGATTCAACTTTTTACCATGGTCTAGTGTTAAAAAAAATAACAAAAATCGTTAACGAATCGCAATACTTGTAGAATTGCAATACTTAAAAATTGCAATACATATCGAATCGGCACCCAAGTATCGTGATAGTATCGAATCGGGAGATAGGTGAATCGTTCCAACCCTACTAACTAGAAAGACAAACTGACAGATTTATCGGTTTGCCGCTGCTCAGATGCAAACGTATGACATATGACGTATGACAGCTTCTACTATAGTCGTACGTCATATTCCCATTTTAGCAACAACCCTCTTTTTTTTTAACTTTGAGCAAAAAATTATAGTGTGGCTAATCAACTTAGTCAGAAAATGACTCAAATAAATATGAAATATCATAGAAATGCCAAAATAAACTGGAGGGGGGCTTTAATCCTGTTTATTATTGTTTCTATGCACCATGGAAATATTGGTGTAATGCTCATGATTCTGTTTAACCTAAAGCATAATGTAAGAAAAAAAACTCAGCTTGATGGCCCATTACTTAGATGGATAGATAGATAGATTTTGACTGTAATATGCATTGGTCAGCTGTAAAACAGTCTGAACAGATCATCATAACAAGCCGCCATTATTCATGAAACAAATGATTATTCCTCCAGACGTGCATTACTGTTAGTACCACTTGTAATTAAACACTGCATCTATTGATAAAAATACTTCAAAAGCTTTTCCGTCGCCAGTGTTTTCACAAACAGGCAAGCGTGGTGGTGTGAAAAAGTGGCTTTACGAGCACATAAAAGTGGATACTGTTACAGCTCACTGGCTTGTGGTCAAAATCGCTCTCTCTCTCTTAAATGGTTAAAACAACAGTTGGGTTTTGTGGTATTTTTCAAACCATCCCTTTCTCTCGCTTGAACTCGGGTCAAAAGAAAACTGTGGCACATTATGGTCAAACTTCAGTCCATAAAAGGAGTTCAGCTCAAAGCTGTGCAATTTATGTAAATGGTTGTGGTAGAACATGATATTTTGTATTTCATTAGGGCAGTTTAGTAATGTAAACCTGCGGAGAGGTCCTTACGGACAACTAAACAACAACCGTGACCATATTATTTAGTCATACTTCAAGTGAAATCTGCAGTTAGCTAATACAGACCATATTTATCCTCAGAATTGTAATTATTGTTGGGAGAAATAGGGACGCACTGGGGAGTAATGTTGCATATCTGCACAAGTAGAGTGATTGAACTAATGTTCTTTATTTCAGAAAGAGACTGGGGCTCATCCAGGTTTCATGTGCGTACAAACACACACACATAAACCCGTGGCCACATCCGTGCGCTCTAGCCCCATGGGCCGGGGTGAGTCTCTTTCTCTTTGTTCTAGCCGAGTGCCTGATTAGAAACATCAAGCATAATTTCCTAATTGGGCTGTCCTAACCACTTTCATCTGGAGGATACAAGGCGAGCAGGTACAGTCGTAATCTAATAACCATGAACGTGCGGCCCGCTCCGACAGACACATGTAACAGAGGATGTTCACCCTGTGACTCAGGCTTTTCCATGGAAGAATTGAGTTATCATCGCCAGCATCATCCCTCCCCCCTCCAGCACCGCATGGCCTGCAGCAGATCCACTGGTGTGTGCGGTACCTGCTACAGGCACCTGCGTCATTGGCGTGTGAAGCTGTTGTTCTGGAAGCATGTGTGGGATGTTATTGGTTTTACGTTCTGTCTGAACACACTCTAACAATATTTGTGAATGCATTGCTTAGTCACTGTATGTGATGATCAGGCTTAATCATCCCAGGACTAGTCTACTCATGACAAAATGCTTTGTTGATTACCTTGATTTAAAAAAAATGTCCTCTATTTTCCATAATCTTTGTGGTTTCTATGTGAGTCACGGTGAAGATTGTTTCTTTTGCGGTTAATAACCACCATGTCATTACTTACCTAATGTTATATTTAGCCTTAGGGGCTGTGTCCACCAACGCGTTTTTTTCCCAGCTGAAAACGCCCAGCTGGGAGGCGCAGCGTTTTTTCAGTTGAGACACCTCTATTGCGTCTGGTTGCTATGATACGGAATACAAAAGGTAGAGTAGGCTACTTGCTCTGTCTCTGACTAAAGGGAAGACTGAAGCACGTAGGGAGAGAGAGGACGGACCCGACGGTCTGTGTGGGTTCATGAGATTAAATAAAAAAATGTATTTCTCCTCCATTATTGTTGTTGTTCAGCACTTGTACCGACGAACGTATATTGATAAGAAGTGAAAGTCAATTGTTCATTCAATTGCAACGTCAGCGCCCAGCAACAGAGCTACGCTTCCGCCATTGTGGACTGAAAGCGCCTACCAGACACCGGTAAAACGTCTGCCAACAAAGTGCCAAAATTATTTCTATTCTATTGTCATAATTTTAATGTCCCTACCGAAATGGCCTGTGTTGAACAATAAAAATATGATAACTATGCATATTATTATAACAGTTTACTTACTTACTAATTTATTTATTAAACTTTTTTGCACGGCTGCTTCCCAGAGGTGCATAAAATGAGCGATGGACATAAATGGAAGTTAGATTTTGAGAGCAATCTCAATCTTTTAATGTCAAGGAGCTCCAAAGTCGATGTCCAACAGACCACAGACCATGGATGTATAAGAGGTTGTGTTCTGTGCTTTTGGTCCAGTGTGTTAGTAAATAGCCTTCAACTACATTAAATTCTGTCTATGTCATGCTACTAGCACTACTAGCTATATAGCGTAAATACGCGGCGCTCCCATTGCAAAGAATTTTAAAAATACGCTGGCCTCAGGAAAAAAACGCTTTTGGGGACGGACACGGCGTCTTACTCTTTGATAAGTCTGTTATCTTATCTAATTTAAAAAAGTCCATGGTTGTGGTAATCTGAAAGTCATTATTACTGTTTTTCATTTCAACATTTAACAGATAAGGAATGTCATAAATTATCAACATAGAAAAAACTATCCAGAAATAAAGTTTTAAAAGCTGTTTAGATTAATATCACTGACAAACCGACACAGTATTTTCTACCAGCCTCTGTGGACGTCTCAAATAAATGTTACTTGGCTTCAGTATTTGTTCATGAAACTCCAAACTTTCATTTAAAAAACTCTTTGGGGACAAACAAAAATGCTCATGCAAATAAATCAGACTGCATCAAATGCTTTGATGAATGATTGTAAACAAATGCAAGTCAGATGTGGGGGAATGCATCCCGGGCGTCCGCAGAGCGCCCTAACCTCATCACCGCAGTAAAAAGATGATAGCTCCTCTAAACGGACAGCGACTTCAGATCTGTCAGTATGTACTCAAACAGTGATTGAGTCATCTCTCTTTGGGGCCGTAGCTTCATATGGCACACATGTTATACACTCACAAGCGGGCCTCCTACATCTATCAAATATGAGATCAGAGTGTGATTGTGCCTGCGAGTGCGTCTGTGTTTGTGCGTGTGTCAAGGTGTCTCTGTGTACTGAGCTGTGTAGCATACATGTGCGAAACATACGCAACGTTATGAGAAAAAGGACTATCCCGTGGGCATTAGAGGAATGCAGATGGTGTAGCATGGAGAGGAGGGAAGGAGGGGGTGTAGAGTATGTGCCCCTTTTTACCCCCCCGGTGGTGTTTATAGATGAAGATAGAGGGAAAGGGTGGAGTTTAGAGGCCTTATCACAGGGCTACATCTCTGGGTTTTGCAGCGCCGACATCTCTTGGGACAGTCTTACGACCTGGGAAAGCCCTGGGGTCAAGGCCGAACCAATAAACCTTCACTATCTATACCTCCCTCATAGCCCTGTCCCACCAGCCTCCATCCCTCCATCCCTCCATCACCCAGTCTCTCACACTCATCATCCCCTGGCTCTCTAAATAAGGGCATGTTGAGTCTGTCAGCACTTAGGAGCATAGAGGAGACTTACAATTCAGGAGGGAGTAAAGAAAGTTTTCTCTGCAACTGTGATTTTATCTGATAAAAGCAGAAATTCCTCAATTGGTTGTTTTTAGATTTGGGCTCTTTGCAGAACAAGAGATCCTCACTGATTCTGCTGATCTTGTGTCAATCAAAGGGTTGTTTTCAAAAATACATATGCATACAAACGTGATATATAAAGGTTGATTCAACTTTTCATAGTCAACCACTTTTGTGCTCATTATTATATCATGTTTTTGGTAGAATTCACATCTGGCTCCCTACTTATATTCCAATTACCATAATCAGGGTTTCCGACAGTGTATTGCAGCAAACGCGGCAGCCCGGTGGCCTTAAGTTGACTCCCCGCGGGCCTAAGCATCGGTGAATGATGTATTTTTAAGATGTTTTTATGCCTCCACGCCGGCGACAGCCGTGGCTGGAGACATTATGTTTTCGGGTTGTACGTCCATCTGTCCAGTCCATTCTTGAGAACGCGATATCTCAGGAAAGCCTGGAGGGAATTTCCCAAAATTTGGCACAAACGTCCACTTAGACTCAACAATGAACTGATTGGATTTTGGTGCTCAAAAGTCAAAGGTCAAGGTCACTGTGATCTTACGTCTGTCACATTCTCGTGATATCTCAGGAACACCTTGAGTGAATTTCTTCAAATTTGGCACAAACGTCCACTTGGACTCACTACAATGATGAACTGATTGGATTTTGGTGCTCAAAAGTCAAAGGTCAAGGTCACTGTCAAGGTCACAATTACTCAAGAATTCATATCCTAATTATGACAATGCGTGCGTGTGTGAGACGGTGAGCCCTGAAGTTAACAACAACTTCAGCTCAGGTTTGCTTAAGATGGGCTGACCTTTAAGGTGGACCAGCTATTCTCGCTTTAGTGACAAGCCGCTCCTCTGAGTTTTACTGAGCCATACGATAACGATACCTCCTCATTTCACTACAAAAACCTTAATAAGGTGGCAGCTGGCTGGAGGGAGATTGCCTGAAAGTTTCCTACTTGCTGTTGGCTACACGGTCCAGACATACAGTATACTCAGTTTTGTCCGAGTCTTGTTGGAGGAACAATGGTGCACCATCCATCTCCCAGCGGTGTGCACAGTAGCACAGGAGGTGTGCGTGGGGGAGAGCTTGGGAGTGGTAGTTTTGAGGTTTGTAGTTTTGACAGTTAATTGATGGATGGAGAGAAAGATGAGAGAGCAAGAGAGGCAGATAAATGTTGTGGCCAAATAGTTCAGCTGCCACCTTGTGCTGGCATAGCAACGTGGTGGGAGTGACCCACACAGACCTGCAAGCATTAAACACTCACAGACACAAGCATAGATGAACCATGTCGTAGATTACAGTGAATAGACATTTAGCCTAAATATTTGGAGTGGCTGTCACCCTGGTCACTGGCTGTATGTACCTGCAGGGTTTATGTGTGTTGAGAATTATTCTATTCTGACAGATGGAGCTTTTAGTTCCGTTTTTAAGGTGCTCTGGGTTAATAAATTCAAGCTGCGTTACGATGCTGTGCCTGCCAGTATAACCTCATCTATGCATCAACTAAACGCTTTATGTTCGAATGAGTAGGATGCTTAGTCTCCTGCGTCAGTACGGGGGCTTTAGGTTGATTCTGTGTTGTTCTGAGACTTAATGGCAGAAAATGTAGTAAATGCAGGTCCAAATGAAAACCAGGGCCTATTGTCAGTGTGCATTACATGTCCGCCTTCTCCCATTGGTCGCAGAGAGCCAGTAAACTGCCCAAAGACCAAGGGCTCTTCCTAGAAATGCTGTTGAACCATCACAATCCTCCCAAAGTGTTTGCATTCAAAGTATTACTGGTCAGCCCCCATCAATTACGTTCTTGGCAGTCGCCGACAGTGGAGCCAAATTTATTTAAGGGTGGTGCCCAGTTGAGATGCTTGCGCGGGCTTTGAGGAGGGCTTTTAAAGATTTCAAGGTACAAGGGGGTGTTGTGCTTTGAACTCGCCCCTTTATCATTTCAGCTTAACATCCATTAGAACGCCGCAGACATCAATTGTGATAGATACTCTGCCCAGAAAGCCTGGGCTCTTTTTTGACATCTTAAAATGATTACCAAGGTTAAAGAGGCCCTTTAACATTAGAAGAAGGACTGGGCGGGGGGGTGTAGACGCCCTCCCAGGAAAATGGCACATGGCTTCACGTTGTGGGAGTCTGGCACATCAGTTGACGCTGCTCATGCTTTGCATTAATTTCTGTAATCAGGACTACAGAAAGGCAGCTTTTACAGGCGCAGCTGATGTCATGCCACACAACATTGCACATAAACAATGTCACTTCACACTCACTGATGTCAAATAAATACCATAACAACGCCTCTGGTCTGTGTAGAAAAAAGCTCTCAGACTTTTATAGTTCATTGAAGTAGACAACGGCAGCCATTTCTGAGTGTCTGTTGACCGTGAAAGGATGACCCTGTGACCTCTTCAATGTTTAAATGCCACTTGATCCTCTTCAATTCTGTTTCTCCTCATTCTCCAAGACAACACCCAGGACAGGATGCCTGATTTATGTCTCTCTCTCCCACTCAAAGAAGTAGAAATGTTTCCACAGTTCAGTTTATATGCTGCACTTTGTATACCTTCACTTCCCACACACCTGAATCACATTTTCCTGTGTTTGAGGCTGTTTGTTCTCCTTGACTCGCCCCGGTAATGAATAAACAGTCTACCGTCCCGGCCCTCAGTGCCCCGGGTTAGACGTCCTTGCCTTCATGATTTTGTCTGCTTTTTTATTAGGGCTGAGATGATTCACCTATCTCCCAATTTGATACTATCACGATACTTGGGTGGCAATTGATGGAATTTTAATTTGAAAAATATCTAAATTAATACAGTCAAAATGTTTGATTTTCAGCATGTATGTAGTCAGAGATGTCCTGAAGTCAAATATATCATTCATTGTCAGGAATTATTTATACATTTTTTTCCAGCAACCCAAAAATCAAAGAATAAAGAAATTTCCCTCACTAATCAGTGGTATTTTCTTTTCAATTTATAAGGGATGTGTAATGTTTTATACTTCTGGTGAATATAATCCAATCAATCTTATTTCCATATATGTATTTTGTATGTACAGTTCCCTTTGTAAACATTTTATTTTGAAAAACGGTCGAAGTCACCCATGTTTATTTCCGCAAACTTTGCCAAGTCCGTCTCTAGCTCTCCCATCAGCTCCGTTCTCTTTATACATCCATGGTCAGCTCCATCGGGGCCAGTCAATGTCAATATATGGGTGCTCTACTGTTGTAGCGTCGGCCCATTTGACCACGGAGATGAGAGCGACGGCCGGCTCAACCGCACGTTACCGCAATACAATAACGTTTCCTGTCCGTGACAGAGTTAGCATGCAGCTTTAGCCGTGATGTCTAGCTCTGCTTTTCCTGCAATGTGTGAAACCCAAAGTGTTTCCATACTTCACTGTACGTGTAGTGTTTACCACTTTGGATTTGATATTAAATTGAATATATTATTGAACATAGATGAAGTTATTCTTAAAATATATTGATATTATGATTTGGTAAAATGTATGAGAAACTAGAAAGAGAAGCAACTGAGTTAATACGTATGGAAATCAAACAAGTTTAACACTAAACTTTGTCAAAAAACACATTTTATTGGAGACCCACTCAGATGACCACCTGTGGGTCCCGGAGATTCATCACTGGCATTATGATGCTTCACTTTTCTATAATCTTTTTCATGTTTTATTTTTTTTCCCTGCATTCTTTGACTATGTGTTACATCCCCATTCCTGCCGGACGCTTTTGTTAACCGCTGACTCCAGCTCTCTCTGAATGGCCTCCTCTCCCCGGCAGTGAAAAAGGGCTACATGTGTAGAAGATGCCTTTGTGTGCATGTAGATACAGGAGGTGCTCGTGGTCTGTATGAAGAGTAATGAGAAAAGAGGATTTAGTGCTTTTGAGTGGCAACTAGCCATGAACATCAGCCAAAACAAACCCACATGCAGGTCACACACTGGAACTTCTTTTGTCAGGAATCTGTGATCACTTCTTCATCAAGCCAGTGTTTTCTCTGGTGCAACTCCAGCCTCTAATTGACTAAATGGTACAATAGTTTTCACTTTAGCTTTTCAGTCGTTTCAGCAGATCCCTGGTGATGTTTCGCCTCATTTGAAATACTGGATGTGAGCATTACTAAATCTTTATCCTCGTTCCATCTTATACAAAAAAATATTCCACACCTGCGGTTTCACCCTCTCGAGTGATTTCCCATGAAATCTATATGATGGCCAAGAAAAAGCTTTTTAATTTGTTTGCAAATTATCACAAATCATGGCTCTTGCCTTTTTTGCAAGTAGATTTAATTAATGATCATGTCATCATTTTCACACACACAATCTAACTGAAATGATCAAAATCCAAAACAAAGAGAGACTTTTTCATATTGCACCACAGAGGAGTCATTGTTCTGAACATCTCAGAGGTCTGAGAAGAGAAAGTATCTCGTTTAGGTCTGTCTAAGTTAACGCGATAATAACGCGGTAACGCAAATTTGCCTTAACGCCACTAGATTCTTTAACTGCATTAACACAACTTGTGATTTTTTAGGTTGTAGCGGAATCAGTTTTACAGCCAGAGTGAAGATACTGGCACCATTTGAAACCAGAAAACCTAAGGAATCCATTGGTACCAACATGTCATACTAGCTTCGAGAAGGAGGTTAAATAATGCTCCAGTAAAAACTGGCATGGCCATTTTCAAAGGGGTTCCTTGACCTCTGTCCTCAAGATATGTGAATGAAAATGGGTTCTATGGGTACCCACGAGTCTCCCCTTTACAGACATGCGTACTTTATGATAATCACATGCAGTTTGGGACAAGTCATAGTCAAGTCAGCACACTGACACACTGACAGCTGTTGTTGCCTGTTGAGTTTGCCATGTTTGAGCATATTGTTTTATGCTAAATGCAGTACCTGTGAGGGTTTCTGGACAATATTTGTCATTGTT
>CAKALU010058514.1:0-20924 GCA_916700995.1 Hozukius guyotensis | reverse complement strand
GTCTGGTCAGCTAACATTACTGCCAAGCAGCTGAAATATAGAGTGATATTGTGCTTTTAGCTGACGTGTGTTGCCTCACTGTTTTGAGCGATGCTCGTTCATGTCTATGTAGAGCGAGCAAGCGCGAGCCCGACGCTGACTTTCGTTGACTTAACGGCCACAGGTGTCCCTGTTAACAAGCATTTCTGATTCTTACAAACAGTCCCTTTAAGTTTTTATATTTCTGTCAACTTTCACTTTTATTCCACTACATTTCGCATATAAAATGAGTACTTTTACTCCAACACATTTCCCCTAAGCATAATCGTTACTATTGCAAGCAAGCAGGTTTGATGAATCAGTGGTCCTATCCTGCAAGTTACGTCATTCACGTGATGGGCAACAACTGAAAACAAAGTGCTCTCAAAGTCGTAGTTGAAGTTTCAGTAGGCAGTATATATTTTGGCATCATTGGGCAAAAATCCCATAATAACCTTTCAGCATATTGTAATTCAAGTGTTCTGAGAGAAAACTAGACTTCTGCTCCTCCTCATGGCTCTGTTTTCAGGCTTTAAAACATCTAGCCCGTGACAGGTCATTTCATTGAGAGAACGTTCCTATTGGCTGTGCTCCTGTCATGTGACCGGACCTTGGCGTTCCTTCAAGCCATCTCAACAGATCTCAACATGGCTGCCGGGTCACAAACTTTCTCATTTTACAGCTAAACCGTGCACTACAAGATGATTCTGAAAACATCTGAGGAGAGAAATAGGCATTAACGTAACAGAATATTGATTCATATTTCATCAGCGCTGCCTAGTTTGACCGTTTGATCAGAGTTGTTGAGTGATTGACAGCTGGCTCTCATAGACGGCAGCTGGACAGCAGACCTCAGATCAGCTCTTACTGCTTGTTTTCCTCTAGTCTGAAATCTTACAGATGCCGTTAGGAGCACTAGAGGACACCAGAGGACACAGAGGAACATGATTTTTTTCAGGTTACTTGTTTCATGTACTACTGTCAGGATATAGTGACCGTTTTATAAAAATAACTTTTTTTAATCATATCTGCTCCAATCTGGCCTACTTCAGCTTTAAGTGTCTTCCTTTGTCTCTGGAAGCTCTAGAACCATCTGTATGTTATTAATCATGGCTCTGGTGGTGGTCAGTTGATCTTAAAGAGCATGTTGTCCACCATCACAATAGCATGCTGATGGTAACTCAGGGGAGTCACACACTCTCTATGCTTTTATCCATCCACAAACCTCTCTCCCATTGGTTAGCACTTCTTATGACGCATTTCTTTCTAGCCAATCAGGTTGGTTTTGTGACCCGGGTTGGTGTTGCGGGAACTGCCAGACACTCAAACCAGCAGACCACCAGACCAGAGAAGGAGGACGGTTCAACCATCAACCATCAACCAGCAGACCACCAGACCACCAGACCAGAGGAGGAGGTGGACGGTTCAACCATCAACCAGCAGACCACCAGACCAGAGAAGGAGGAGGACGGTTCAACCATCAACCAGTGGACCGTCATGGATGTGAGTTGTGTCAGTGTAAGGCTGATACATGGACGCTAGTGACGGTGTATTGGTGTATTGGGTATTCCGCATGCAGTGGGAAAAGTTCGCTTACTTTTTTATCCAGCTAACGTTACTAGCTAAGGAGATCAACTACTTAGCTAACAGTAACCTTAGCTAAGTAGCTAAGTAGTAGTAGTAGTAACACCGTAAGATAGGCAATACTTTCTTCAAAATAAAAGTGGGCGCTCACTTTACTAATGGTTACTGTCATCTATGCTTCCCCAAGTGACATACTGACATGAACTGGGTGGGGAGTACTTCGATGCACCGAATATAAATGTCTGGGTACATAAAACAAGTTATATCTATGCTATGGTAGGACTTTATTTTGACAGTTTGTACCGGAAGTTGTATTGGTTCATTCTATCTCCATGGCGCCGTGCTGACAACATCCCAACGTCTCTTCTTATGTGTTTGAAAACACCAACCTGTTTTATAGTAGATGTGGAGATGTTGTGGTGCTCTGTCTTCCGCTTTATTCATGGTGAGGTTATCAGGAAAGATTCGGCATGAGATGTTTCAGCGAGCAGCATTTTATTTCCGTCTAATGTCACCTTTTGATGAGTGCTTTACAGGAACTGACTCCTGGAAGAACTTGTGATCAAAACGAGGTCTCCTTAGTGTGTTCATGTTTGTTAACCAAAGAAATGAGAACTTGAAGGATTCCATAATAGTTCCTGTCATTTACAATCAAACATCCCGTCCACTAGACATGTCTGATCCAACTAAAGACAATTCTGTCAGTCGTAAAGTCTATTTTGTAGAACGTATTTAGAAATATTTGAGTGATATTTTTTCTGTGAAGAAACATAGTAGATATAGATATATTCACCAAGGAGGGAAGGTGTTCAACATTTAATTAAACTCAAATATATCAGTCATTTACCCCAAATGAATAGCTGCAGCAAATATGCCTACTGGTTATCCGTCACAACGATACACCTTATCACATTTAGGCATTTAACGCTTAAAGTATTTAATAACATTTGTTTGAACATGCTGTATGCTACTTCCATGAGGTGTAATTATTTTTGTCTTTATGCCAGTTGTCTGGGTTCCCATTGGCTGATGGAGTGGACAGTATCACTATGTCTCACAGACTGACCAAGGAGGAGCTGGATGAGCAGTTTGAGCTGTTCCTGAAGGAGGTAATGTAAGATTATGTACAGGGCAGGCTACTGTGGTACTCTTCATAGATTATCATGCTATCCATTTAGGACTGCATGAATCACACAGTATGGAAACACTGATTCATCTGTACACATGCTTCACAAGGCCTTTTCAGACATGGAATACGCCAACATTGCTGGCTTCATCTGTCTGTTAAAGTGATGCCTTTCTGTCATTCAGACATAGATATCTTTTACTACTCCTTTCACACCAATGACCAGGGTTATCTGACCCTTGTTCAACCCTCCTTTAGTCAATTCAAACCAAGCCAGTCAACCCGGGTTGAACCCTGGTCAGGACAGTTACGACCTGGGACACAACCCGGGAGCAATGCATACCGATTAGTAATTACTTGATAATGTAATGAACAGGGACTGGGTTTTTTACTTTACAACAGAGAGAATAGGCGACAGATGGATCTTTTTGCAGGTTTATTTTGAAAGATAAAAAGTTTAAAAAGGTAACGTTACAAATTAGGGATGTCCATAATTAACCGTTTAACCGTTAACCGACATTAAGCATTTTAACCGATTAACGCTATCGGTTAAAACGGTTAAAAGAATGTTAATAATTAACTCAAAAGCTGAGCGGCTCAGAGGAGCGGCTCGTCTCTTTAAGGAGAAAAGCTGGTCCACCTTAACAGCCCACCTTAAGAGGCGGAGCCGGAGTTGCAGGATACAGGAAGTTGGCTCCGGTCTCTGGCTCTCTTGAGCGGAGTGGAGGAGTTGTAGTTTCGTAGCATTTATTCACCGACAAATAAAGTGTACACACACTGCTACACCTACGTTCACAGCTAGAACGCCACCAACAACCTCACACTCACCGCCAACACAAACACACGGTCTGTTGGAAATTCTGCTGGAGCTGCTAACGTAGCACAAATACACACACTGTTTGTTGGCCACTCGCTAAAGTTATGCCGGGCAAAATAAATAACGTTACTCCTGGCTGACACACAGCTGACAACCTGCTAAACTAAACTAAATGTGCGGTGGAGACTTTTACTGGGAAAGTGGCTGCATGTCCGCGACACTACACGCAGCATCGTAGCTGCTAAGTTAACGCTCCCGGATGGTGAACTGGAGACTCCCGTCAACCAATATCTGTTGTGCTCCTGCAGCTGGTACGAGGCACAAATGTTGTCGGTTAACGGTTAATAATCGGTTAACGAGGGTCGGTTATCGGTTAAGAAAATTACAAATAGAAAATGTGTAAACATGCTTTAAAAACAGATGCGCGTACAGCTGGTGGTATTGTGAGGTGGTCGGCTTATTATTAACTTTCTGTGTATATTTCTGTGTGACGTAACAGCGGATGCCTCTCTCATTCAGCAGTCTTGTTATGGATGTTAGGGCGGCTGTGGCTCAGAGGGTAGAGCAGGTTGTCCACCAATCGGAGGGTCAGTGGTTCGATCCCCGGCTGCTCCGGGTCACATGTCGATGTGTCCTTGAGCATCGGTGTGTGAATTAGATCCTGATGGGCAAAGTTGTCACCTTAGCAGCCTCTGCCATCAGTGTATGACTGTGTGTGTGAATGGGTGAATGCTGACATGTAGTGTAAAGCGCTTTGAGTGGTCAGAAGACTAGAAAAGCGCTGTATAAATGCAAGTCCATTTACCATTTATGTTTGTTTAACGTTACACTACGTTGTCTCTCACCGTCCCGTCATCTACCGCTTTTTTCTTCCTCACCGCGGACGACCAGCAGCTCCCGCACCTCAAAGTCTTGCCACACATCCGTGTTGTTCTCGTTCGTCGTTCACCTCGTCATTATGTGTCTGACATAATTCCTGCTGCCAGTGACCCTGGTCCATGCCATTCACATAGAAATTGACCCTGGTCCAACCTTGGTCTGACCCACCTCTCGACCCGGGTCGCAAAGCCGAGTCAGTCAACACGGGTTAACCCTTTCAGACACACAATCGACCCTGGTTGAGTCCTCGGTGTGAAAGGGGTACGTTAATGTTCCTCGTGGCTCTATGCAGCTTTTTTAACCTCTTTTACAATGGTTACACTGCGATGGGACAAGAGAGCATGGCGGGTTGAGTCGTTTTGGCGGCCACAGACTAGAGAGTTCAAGTACTAAATACCTCTAAAAGCTATTTTGAAATAGGAAATTAAATTTCCACATGGAGACGGTTGTATGTCAGGGCAAGTACGCTCCCAAGAAATAAGACAAACAAAGAAAAAGCAAGAAGCTGAGCTGGGCACCACTAAACAAAGCATGTAGTCAAAAAGATCTCCAATACAACGAGTAAAGGGTTAACTAATGTAGATGAGATCCACATGGGGATAGGTGAAATAGCAGCATCCTTGATGAGAGGCTGTCGAGATCTGATTGGACTAAAGCCCCTGCAGGCTTGTCAGAGCCAGGCGGCAACCTCCGGTTCTGAGAAGTGAAGCCAATGTGGAAGTGCTTTAAACCTGCATTCTTTCTAATAGCCAGCAGGAGGGGTCTTCCTCAATACAGCAAGATGTTCATTTAGTAAATTCTGGTCCCATTTAGAGTCAGATAGACCATAAAGCAGGGGATGCTTTAGGGCAGGGCTACCTTGTGATTGACAGGTCTCTACCACGGTGTTGTCCGTGTTTTCATCTTACAGCTTTAACCCTTTAACAGCGTGTTTTCACTTCATCAAAGTTAATTATAACATTTTGGTTGCCTAAAAATGTCTTATTCAGCGTTCAGTTGTATTTAGCTCCACCCTCTTGTGTCACTTCTGGTTGCAAATAACCAAGACTCAAGGCTTCAAAACCGTAGTCCAGAAACCAATGGGTGACGTCACAGTGACTACATCTTATATACAGTCTATGGTCTGAGCTGGAGATACTTTCTGACTGCAGTAACAAGGCGAACCTGCTTTGTTGCAGGGATAGCGGGAGGCATTGCCACTGCTTTATTACTGCAGCACGCTAAAGTCTACAACCACGCACAATGTCGACTAGTGGTTTTGATGGTGGACTATTCTGTGAAACTCCTACTAGGTCCGAACTAAACAACTTCAGAGGCACAAAGAAGCTAGACTGGAATGAGTGACCCTGAATTCTCACCAGTAGCAACATGGCAGCTGACTGAAAGCACGGGTTAATCTGTCCAATCCACACCAGCTCCAACGCTCTTAAAAATGATAACACTGACTGATGTGAACTTCTCTTATTTAAAAGTGCCGTAAGCCTAATAGGGCTGTCAATGAATATTCTCAATTCAAGTATATATTTGAATAGAAAAAATCATATATTCAAAAAATAATATTAGATTGTGAAAAAAAAGCAGCACTACGGCGGCTCTCTGCCTCGCACGCACTGAATGCAGTGAAGGGAGTGAATAGATATTCAAATAGTTTGAACCTATGTGTTTTTTAAAACGATTATTCAAATGTCAAACTTGTCCCATTTGACAGGCATAAAGTGCGATAGCAGAATGAGTATCTGACTCAAGGTTTAATCTACACAGTCTTACAGTGGAAAAAATACAAAACAAAAATGTAATTAAAGTAGTCCAGTGTTCCCAAACTAGGGGGCGGGGCAAGGCTAAATATCAATGATGCATTTTTGTGTACTGGCCTGTGGGGGGGGTGGGCTTGAAAATATTTTTTATTTACAAAAGGGGGTCCCTGCAGAAAAGGTTTGGGAACCACTGCGTTAGTCTAGCGTAGTTTTAAAATGTTTTTCCAGATGTTTTCATGTATGAAAAGACCCCAAATGAACACTGTAATTGGACTACTTGATTACTATAAATAAGCAAATTATTTAAACAGCATCTGTTTAGGAATGATTCTGTCCCAAGCTTTTTGATCCATAGAAGCGGTTGATCACTGTAACCGTGATCACTATAAGCAGTTTCCACAATATCCTGAAGGCATCTCTCTGACTGAAACCTGATTTCCTGTCAGTCTGTTTCAGATGACTCTGACAAGCAGCCCGGTGCCAGAAGCAATCAGAAACCAGCCCAGAAACCAACAGTGTCTTGGTGGCAAGATGACGAACACGGCGATGGAGGAACAGGGAGAGGTAATAGTGAGGAGAGGTTTCTCCATGATATATCACCCACCACACTGACTGGACATGTTAGCCTTTGTTAGCCTGGCACTTTATCCACAATGAAAATGTCAGTTGCTGCAGTTGTGCCAGTGTTTAAGTTCAGCAGGAAGTGAGAGAAGATATGGGCATATGTTATAGGATTTTACGACAGCAATTATCAGCTGGCAGTAATCAAATGCCCATGAAAGTAGTGTCCAGTGGAAAGACCAAATAGAGGTCACAGGCTCACTGGGGAATATCTTGAGAGAGAGAGAGAGAGCGAGCAGCATTAGAATCCCTCTTCTTTTTTGCTATAGATACATTATGTAAAATCGGCATGCAGGCATAGTCAACCACAGTTTATTCATAACTTTATTCAATATATACTGTGAAAAAAAAGTTAGTAAACTTGTGTTTGGTGGATTATTTCTCTGTTGTTCCAATGCTAATGGTCATTGTATTTTACATGGTTGGAAAGCCTGTTTATTTACCTTCACAACGATGTCGAACTTGTAAGGATCATGCATTTGTGGGATGAGCAGCACAGCTGATTATGTGGGGGGCGCCCAAGAAAAATGTGCCAAAATGCTCTGCCAATGGTAAACAGTGTATTCTCATAAGGCGAGAGAAGTCAAGGCTGTTATGCCCAGTGCGGTCCATTAGAGCCTGTGTAGAAGCCACCGCGTGCATAAGGAGGGTCGGAGCAACTCTTTGTCTGTTACGGTGGTCACAAGAAGCTCTCTCAAAGCAGAGCCTGTCCCACTGGATCGTCGAAGTCAGCAGTTTGGCTTGAAAGACACAACAACTAACCATAATATCTCTATTAATACTAGGGATGTCACGGTACCAGAAATCTACTAGTCGATACCAATACCAGTGAATTTCCACGATTCTCGATATCAAATTCGATACCAGGATAAAAAAACAATAAATCCCATGTAATGTGTACATGTGTCTATATCTATCCTCAGATTGCAAACAGTAGTTTAAATTCACTGACATGGTGACATTTCACTGGCTATAGGCTACCAGAGGTGGAACCAAGTCATTGTTTTGCATCTCACAAGTAAGTCTCAATTCTGTGACTCAAGTCCCAAGTCAAGTCCCAACTCAGATCTCGAGTCCTAAACAGGCCATATTCGCTCTTCATCAAATGTATGGTGATTTTAACAGCAGAGTAACTGGATCCAACTGGTGCTCAGTAACATAACGTTAGTTCTTCATGGTTTTCTCCTGAAACCTGATTGGATGCTGTTGGATTGGTTCAAACTAAGTGGATCTGGGGAGTTAAGTGTAAGATAATCAAATGCAAGTCCCAATAACATTCACCGGAAATACAGAGTCCAGAGTTCAATAAAAAAAAACACCACTTTTCAGAGATTTAGCAATAAGCAACAAAAGATAGAAATTCAGTTTGTTCAGTTCAGTTTTTTCCCCCACGAGTGAATCATCTTCTCGAACATAAAGGATCTCTGCATCTCTGGATCTCGCTGCTGCATGGCGCTGTTGTGTGTGTGTCTATCTCTGACAGAGAGGGCAGAGGACAGAAGCAGCCGTATTTGGCGCTTGGCGGGGGTTAATTTCGGACCCTGCAGGCATCGTACGGTACCGTCGGTACTGTAGAAAACGAGTACCGTCACGTTTTTAGAATTTTGGCATTGACTTGGTACCGAAGTATCGGTTCTCGTGACATCCCTAATTAATACATTTATGATCAAATTGATGCATGTTCTATTACGCAGACTGGTGACGGTAATGGTAAGTTAAAGTTACACCTCCTCTCCCTGTCGACGTCTCACCCCCTTTTATAGCAACTAATTAAAACCAAACTGATCAGAAAAATGAAAACTTGAACATACAGCAGCGTGATCAGAACTACCTAAAATGACAGAAACATGCGAACATGGAGGGTGTGGGATTTATGAGCTGTACTGCAGCCAACCACCAGAGGGCGATCCAGATGTTTTGGCTTCACTTTAGGGGAGCTGTTGTATCATCCATCTTTATATACAGTCTGTGGTTCAAACGTAGCTCAGTTTGAATGTAGTGTGGGAGTTACACTGTACCTTAGTAAAATTGGTTGCACCATACAAGTTAGTTGCAACTAAAAGTTTATACCATCCCCAAGCATGTGGGGCCAGGGCATAAAGGGTAGAAAGATGGGAGAGACTGATGATAGAGCTGGAGGAAAAGTTTCTTTGATGTTTAGGCTACTCCAGGAGTGTATTGTCAGTGACAGACTACAACCCTTTACATTTATTGTGACACTGACATGCATGTTCGCTATTGTGCTGTACAGTTATACAGTTATATACAGTTATATTACTGCGAGCACCATTTGGTTGTTTGTACCAGATATTTGTTGATAACTATTTAGGTGTTGTTGACTTGGCTTAGATGACGGTTTTCCAGAGGCTTTTGTTCATGTTATGGTTAGAACTGAAACTATTAGTCGATCCATCAATTTGATGCTTTCTTTATTGATGGTGAATTGAATATATTTGGGTTTTGGACTGTTGGTTTAACAAAACAAGCTATCAGAAGACATCATATTGGGCTGTAAGAAATTGTAATTTTTTTTTGATTTTCTGATATTTTGTAGACCAAATGATTAGGGGTGGTAACCACCACGATACGGTATTATCAGAATACTTAAGTCACAATACAATATTTTTGCGAATCTAAACTTTTTGCGATACGCTGAGTATTGTGATAAGATACTGTATGTAAGGGATAATGTACAGCGAGCCGGTCATTGTTGCATCGCCTTGTCGGAGTTTATTTATACAATGACCTGCTAGCTGTACATTATCCCGCTTATTACACGGCTACTTACTGAAGAAATCAATAATTTGACACAAAAACGGTCTGCCAGAGTCCGACATCAGAACTGAGCCCATAGCAACGGTCTGTTATACATAGCAACGGTCTGCTATACATAGCAACGGTCTGTTATACATAGCAACGGTCTGTTATACATAGCTATGGTCTGTTATACACAGCAACGGTCTGCTATACACAGTAACGGTCTGCTATACACAGCAACGGTCTGTTATACACAGCTACGGTCTGTTATACATAGCAACGGTCTGCTATACATAGCAACGGTCTGTTATACATAGCAACGGTCTGTTATACATAGCTATGGTCTGCTATACAAAGCAACGGTCTGGTATACATAGCAACGGTCTGGTATACATAGCTACGGTCTGCTATACATAGCTACGGTCTGTTATACATAGCACGGTCTGCTATACATAGCTACGGTCTGCTATACATAGCTACGGTCTGCTATACATAGCGACGGTTTGTTATACATAGAGACGGTCTGCTTTACATAGCTACGGTCTGTTATACATAGCAACGATCTGCTATACATAGCTACGGTCTGCTATACATAGCAACGGTCTGCTATACATAGCAGCGGTCTGTTATACATAGCAACGGTCTGCTATACATAGCAACGGTATGTTATACATCTTGTGTAGTTTAGATGTCACATTCAAATAGATATTCCAGATTTATTTTGACATTGCACCAATTTTATTGACCCTGTTTTTCTTCTTGCTGTCTGAAGTTGTCAGTGCGGAGCCCTTTTATAAGTTTCCCAATCTGTAAAGTCCCAGAAGTCCATCCGATGGCTCTGACAGTCTGAGCTGTCCCACTCATGAAAACCTCCAGTGTGTGTCAGGAGAAAGGAACCCTGATGAGACCCTCATTAGTCCCTCAGCAGTAGAGTGATGGACATCACTAGTAACACTAGTTCTCTCAGTTTTAGTGGGTTTTATTTTCTCTTTTTTTCTGCCTGCCACATACAGTAGACCTGAAGACTAATCGTTGTGTATGTTTGCTTACTGATATATTAGATATATCTATTACGTAGGAGATATTTAGTTCACTGCCTGATGAGGTTTTTGTTTTTTTTCATTCTGATAAACTGGTAATTCCATTTAATTTCCTTTTCACTCAAATTGGTCAGATTTTACTTTGGAAATTGGTTATTCATGGGATGGCAGGAATGTAACCTTAAAATGTCATAACAACTGAACAGGTAGTGGTGGCATCGTATATTTGTGACATTTTTCATTAAAGTATCTATAACCTGACACTTTAATTTGAATTAGCCTCTGTAAATGGAAACCCAGAAATCATATGAATTGACCTCTTCATAAACACAGTGGAAGAACGCATGCATAGCAACAGACGGTGGGTGGCAGTAAGAGGGCATAAGAAGCAGTGAGCCGTGTGTCCTGTAAGTAGGGATGCACCAATACCGATACCGGATCGGATATCGGGCCGATACTGACTCAAATAGCTGGATCAGGTATTGGTGACAATGGGGCCATTCTATTCAATTCAATTCTATGTTTAAATACTATATACATTATATACTGGAATTTGAAATCCTGTTTAAGTTTTGACCAGTTTGTTGCTGCGTTAAAAAGGTTTACACCTGAATTATAGTTCCTGTTAATTCTGAAGATTTGTTTTTCCGAGTTGTTGGTGTACAATTTCTTATTTTAATAATAAATAACAATTCACTAAATTTATGTTATGTTATCTATGTATTTATTTGTTACATTTTGTTTTACAAAGTTAGGAAAGTGTTTGAGTCCAGCCTGATGTTGTCTTACACATAACAGAATGATCCAGTCACTTCCTCACAGTGAGGCCTACAGCTGATTAATTAAACACTGGTATCAGATCAGTACTCGGTATCGGCCGATACCCAAAGCCCAGGTATCACTATCGGTATAAAGACTGAAAAAGTGGGATTGGTGCATCCCTACCTTTAAGAGTTTCATTTCTTATCCATCGTGACATAAATGAGGACACATAAGGAAACTGTGACATTTTCACCATTTAGCGTGTGGTTTATTATGGACAAAAAAAAAATGCCTCTGGCTGGAAAAGTAGAGACAAAAGTCAAGTAGGTTCTGACTGCACTGACAGACGGGGAGAGGAAGGATAATGTCCTAATTATTCACACTGTTTTCAGTCATATAGACCTTTGTCAGGCGTCAAGGCTCGAGTCAAACACAGATTCATCCAGGTTCACAATTAGTACCCACCTGCAGCTGATATTCATTGATAGACCAGTTACTAATTCCATACAATAGAAACAGAAATGTATAAAATCCCTGTGAGGATAAGGACTTCCGGGAAATGTTTGCATAGATGTGGTAGCGATACAGCAACACGAGCGCAACTGGAATATTTAATGCATTCCAATAAAATCTCTTTGAGATAAATGCTTTCTTTGTGAAGTCCTGATGTTGTCATTGTGTCGGGTGTTGAACCCACTGCATGCTAATCTTTGGGTCCACAGTTAGTTGTTATGTATGTGTCCTCACGTACAACTTGTAGTACTAGTAGTGAGTATATGAAAAACAGGCAGTCCTCAGTGTTCAATGACAGCTGGCACATGAGGAACAATTACACTAAAATAAATATCTGTAAGTATAATAAATATATGATCTATTTACAGTTCTTAGTCATAGTAGTCTAAGATTGTTCAGGTCAACTGATGTGGCGTGACCTTCATTCATTGAAACAAGGTTCACTTTTCTATGACATTGTTCTCCAGGACTGCTGGGATCTGGGAAGACTTTCAGGAAGTCTTTGAGGAAGTCTATTCGAGTGGAGGAAGAGGATCCAGGAGACGCTGGTTTGAAGGAAGATGGGTTGGAAGAAGCAGCTGTTCTCAGCAGAGACAGTCTTGAGTCAGAGGGTGAGTCTGGGACAGCAGAGATGAATATTGGCTAGTAGTTTGTTGGATTACATTCCATAATGCATTTAAAACAACACTGGTTGTCTATGGCAAGGGTTTTCTAGACAGACAAGACTGAGACACCCCCAGTAATATTTCAGTTCAGACGTATCACAGTTGTGCTCTCTTTATATGTGTGTGCAGACTCAGTGATGGTACCAGCTGCGAACACCACCAGTATTGGCTTGGACACTATAGAGGAAGAAGAGGAGAAAGCCAGGTTCTTTACCAAACTGGAGGCAGGAGCTTCATCAACTATAGATTACTCCAAGCTGAACAGAGAGCTGGACTCAACAAGTTCTACTGTTGGTCCTAACCTCAGGTATGCTGTAATATTACACCCACTAAGCACTAAAGGACAGAAGTAGTCTGAACAGATCAATCATGAAGGTGTCCCACCACACTCAATGCTCTATTTTAGAGACAATAAATCCAAAAGACAAGAATCAAGATCATGAGTGTGTAATGTTCTCTTGCAGATTCTATTAGCACCCAGGTGTCAGTATACTATTAGAGGACTATTATACTACTACTATACTATTAGCACCCAGGTGTCAGTATACTATTAGCATCCAGGTGTCAGTATACTATTAGGGTCTATGTGTCAGTATACTATTAGCATCCAGGTGTCAGTGTACTATTAGCATCCAGGGGTTAGAATACTATTAGCACCCATTAGCACCCAGGTGTCAGTATACTATTAGCACCCAGGGGTTAGAATACTATTACCACCCAGGTGTCAGTATACTATTAGCACCCAGGTGTCAGTATACTATTAGCACCCATTAGCATCCAGGTGTCAGAGTACTATTAGCACCCAGGTGTCAGAGTACTATTAGCACCCAGGTGTCAGTATACTATTAGCACCCAGGGGTTAGAATACTATTAGCACCCATTAGCACCCAGGTGTCAGAGTACTATTAGCACCCAGGTGTCAGAGTACTATTAGCACCCAGGTGTCAGTATACTATTAGCACCCAGGTGTCAGTATACTATTAGCATCCAGGTGTCAGTGTACTATTAGCACCCGGGGCAGAATAGCCACCCTGGGTGTGTATAGCATGGCAGAGGCAAGCACCCAGGTGTCCGTTGCTAACAATGCTATTGGCACCCGAGCCCGGCACACGTTAGATACTGTATGTGTATACTGTATTTTTCCTAAACCTAACCAAGTAGTTTTGGTGCCTAAACCTAACCAAACTGTGAAAATAATAATTAAAATACAGAAAATAAAAGGTCAACTAAGTGAAAAATAAGCTTCTCACAGGACTTCAGCCCCGTTCTCCGGGATGTGAGTCCTGAGTTTGACCCATTCATCCATAACAACCTACTACTGGCATGTACTGCGTCGCTCTTTATATTACTACTACTATTACCGGTGTAAATAGCCGAATAGCTGCCGTGTGACTATTCTCACCCGGGTGCGAATATATAAAAATAAAATGTAGAGTGAATTGTAAAGTTATATATAGACTATATAGACTTGTAAAGTTATTCTCTTGGAAATTCACTGGTGACAAGGGTCACAGGATTTTCCTGCAAAATACCCTTGTCTGGTACAAAACAAGTCCTGTAATGTGATAATAGCTAAAATGCTGTTATGAAGTATGAGTTTCATTGCTGAGGTTCATGGTAAATATTGTACTACCCTCTTCCCTCTGGGATGTTGGCTCTGAATGGGGCTTGGATGTTACTTTTTTTAACAGTTCTTCAGCCCTTGACAGATGTACCAAAAGTTAAGCTTGGGCAGTGGGATTGCGTACTAACAGACCTCATGCTTGCTTATGGGGTGAATGATTTAGTGTCTTTGCTGCTGCTCTGCTCTTGAAGATCAACTTTGTGACTGTAAAGTAACGAGGATGCATATCCTCCCTCCAGGAGAGCTGAGGAAGCAGTGGAGCAGAGGGATGATGATCAGAGGAAGACAGTCAGAGAGTCTCCAGGTAACAGTAATAAACCCTTAGCAAACCTCTCTTTCTCTGTTTTCTTTATCTCTCTTTCACACCAATGACCAGGGTTAGACCAGGGTTAGACCAGGGTTAGACCAGGGTTAGACCAGGGTTAGACCAGGGTTATCTGACCCATGTTCAACCCTTCTTTTGTCAATTCAAACCAATTTGTCAATTCAATTTAATCCATGGTCAGGACAATTCAGATAGGACCTGGGTCAGGACAATTCAAATAGGACCTGGGTCAGGACCTGGGTCAGGACAATTCGGATAGGACCTGGGTCAGGACAATTCAAATAGGACCTGGGTCAGGACAATTCGGATAGGACCTGGGTCAGGACAATTCAAATAGGACCTGGGTCAGGACCTGGGTCAGGACCTGGGTCAGGACCTGGGTCAGGACCTGGGTCAGGACAATTCGGATAGGACCTGGGTCAGGACCTGGGTCAGGACCTGGGTCAGGACAATTCAGATAGGACCTGGGTCACAACCTGGGAGCAATGCATACCAATGACCTCGGGTGCTGGAAATGGGCGGGGGGGTTACACCAGAGAGGAGATGATAGTGGCATCATCAATTTCTGCAAAAATGTAAAATGTCACAGAATGATGCATGTCTTTGGAATAATATGGAATAAATATAGCACACACAGCATTTTTACCTTTCTAAAATGTTAAACTATGTTATATGTTACGTGGAGCTGTAATGTATACAAAAACATATAAACATCCAGATTTACAGTATCTATCAATCATGAGTTCATTGACTGACTGAACTGTTGAATAATGTAGGAGTTTGTCCAAATGTAATCAAATGGGTTGATATATTATTTAGTTTGCTAATAGCTTGATAATGGGATGAAGTGGGACTGGGTTTGTTACTTTATAACAGATGGAACAGGCGACAGATGGATCTCTTTGCAGGTTTATTTGGAAAGATAAAAAGTTAAAAAAAGGTACAAATAGAAAATGTGCAAACATGCTTTAAAGAGACGCGCTCACAGCTGGCGGTACCGTGAGGTGGTCGGTTACACGGTGTGTTTCTGTTTCGGTGGATACCTCTCTCATTCAGCAGCCTTGTTAATGTTCTCATACGCTACATTGTCTCTCACCGTCCCGTCATCTACCTTTTAATTTCTTCCTCACCGCGGACGGCCAGGAGCTCCCGCCCCTCAAAGTCTCGCCACACATCCGCGTTGTTCAAATCGTCCGTTGTTCACCTCCAGTGAATCTGAAAACATTCCTGCTGCTGTCGTTCTGTTTGTTTGAGCTACCTGTGTCAATTACGTCACAACTGAACGCCCCCATTTGCAATCAAATAGATTTGTCCCGCCCACACACCGGCGACCCTGGTGCGTGCTGTTCACATTGAAATGGACCCTGGTCCGACCTTGGTCTGACCCACCTTTCGACTTTGGTCGCGAAGCCGAGTCGCTCAACGTGGGTTAACCCTTTCAGACACACAATCAACGCTGGTTCAACCCTGGTTGAGTCCTCGGTGTGAAAGGGATATCTGTTTCTGTGTGTCTCAATCAGGTCGTTTCTCTCTCAGCCTTTACAGGATCTCCACATTACAGCGAGGATTTTGAGGAAGAGGAAAATGGAAAAGAGCCACCGGAGGAGGTTCGTAGTTGGAATCTATAATGAGTAAACACTGAACATGTTCTTTGATAAGTTAGGACCTTAGTGACAAACAAAATAATTTCAACTCGAGGTCCACTTACCAACTGTTTTAGTAAAAAGTACCAACTGTTGCATGCAGTGTGCATACAGCTGGATCATACTACTTCATCATGATATTGTGCCTTGAACTTTGACCCTCTTGCTCATATATTCAGCGGCTTTTGTCAATGAGCTGTAATCCGCAGTCATCTGTCTGCTGTCTCAGCGGCTCAGTTGATGTGACGTATCCTCCGCAGCGCAGAGGATTGTGGGTCAGAAAAGCCAGAAAAGTATGCTGGCTTGCATACTGCAAAATGCAACTGTATTTTTGGCATACTGCACCTGACACACTTTGTATTGGGACATACTAAATTTTTTTCTGGCATACAGAATAGTATGGTACTACGCACCAATAATCTCAACTGTATCTTCTCAGTTCTAGTATGCCGACCCCCAAAGGAGGGCTGAGGTGTCAACTGAAAAATATGTTATCCATCTTGTTAACTATATTCCAGAGGAAGCTAACATTGTTTAAAGAGAGTGGCTGATAATGATATATCCTGGCACATACACAACATAAATAACAACCTCAAAGCCATTCAAATTAAATCAAATAAAAAAGAATCCATGATTCAAGTTGTTAAGGAATTCTACAAACATGAGCTGCTGTACTGTCTAATATAAATAACTAAATAGTTCACCAGCTCAGTTTGCCTTGTATCCAGTTCTACGCTGCCCACAGATATCTTTTTTCTTCTTCTACTTTTTACGGTAAGAAAATCAGACAAATTGACATGTAGTACTGTTCAGTAATTCAGAGAAGTCGGGAAGCCCCCTTTGTCAACACTAATTAGACTACTGTCTGTCAATCAGGCATCAGAGTTGAGTGATATATTTATTATGACATATTACTGTAAATCTGTCAGGCGAGCTCAGGTTGTTAAAATCCGTTTAACATGGGAGATGTCATTATTTGGACTGCAACATGTTTGATATTGGCTGGATGGTTTCAGAGCTGCAAGGGTCAATATAATCTGTGATGACATTACTGAGGCTTAACGTTGTAAGCTTTATCTTTGTTTACTAGTGCAGTGCCCGTTCGTAGCGCGTGCCCGTCCGGAATGGGCCGATACGTTGCAGCGTTGTTGAGAACCGCGGTATGTAAGCCTGAAGTAGAATGGATCAACAGTTATCGAGATATGCGAAGGACAGTCACATACACTGACAGAGATTACTTCCTTTATAATTACATGATGCTGCTACAACGCCACCTATTGACCTATTGTCACTTCATATCATATCTACATATGTCCACCAAATGTGGTCGCAATAGCACAAAGCGTTCAGGAGATATGACATTTTTTGTGACATAAGCCACAAAACAGCATTGCTACAGCATTTGAGCTAACTTTGAGGGCCAGCTGTAGCTAAACTGTATGAAACATCAAAAATCTCAAAAGGTAACGTTTCCCGGCTTGGTCCAGAGATGTTCTGTTCCAAACTTGGTGACAATTGCTCAAAATGTGTAGGAGGAGTATTGAAAAAACAGATTTGGACAAAATTCAAAATGGTGGAAAATCAATCTAGACGCAAATGGGCGTGGCTTATATGGATAGATTTGTCTGGACCCATAGAATCCAGGTTTTGAGACTAACAGTTCAAAAGTTACAGGCCAAAATGTAAAGTTCATTGTTATAGCGTCACCATCTGGCCACTACCTTCAACACTTCACGTTCTCGGGTCCCCAGCAATACACCCGCCAAGTGTGAAGTAGATTGGAGGAACGGTTCTGGAGATATGCGAGGGACAAACCCACATATATAATAACCCTATAATACAGAGATTCCTTGTTTCATAGTTAGATACTGAAATATTACAAACTGACATCTTGCTACACGATTCAGTAATTCATGCTATTATCTGTTTTACAGAAGTCTAAAATGTCTCCAATACTTGCCAAAGGTAAGAGAAAAAACTGATATTTCACTGAGGTCATGGGTGGATGTTTGGAGGAATACAATCTTTCAGTCAAAAAGAATGTGGACTCTGGAGATGGACAGTCTAAGGCCCTGTTCACACCTGGTATTAACATGCGTCCTCAGTGATCGGATCACAAGTGGACAGCTTTGAGTACGTCTGTTCACACCTGGCATTAGAATGCGTCTCCACATGCGTCTTCAGTGGCCACTTGTGATCCGATCTCACTTCCCCGCCCCATATGCAAATGAGCACGTAGTTATGCGTCGTTGGGTTTCTGAAAGGCGCTATATAAGTCCAATTTATTATTATTAGTAGTAGTAGTAAACACACGGCTAATACAGCAGCCGTTGTGACGTAATATTACATGAATGTCAGTAGTAATATCCTACATATTCCTGAATTCTGGTACATTGTATTAACATCAAAATAAAAGGTTATTGTATTATTGTGGCAAAAGCAGCGGTGCCGGCACCGCTGTTTATGCCAGACAACAGCCTGTAGGGGTACAGCGCTCCAGAGAGCGGGGAGGACAGAGAACAGGCGGGCGGTCGAGTGTCAGCTCCGCACAAAGCAGCGGAACAAAAACACAGACACATCTCCGACAGTATGATAATAATGCACTTCACGTGCCTAGTCTACATACAGTGGAGCACAGAGGCTGTTTCCATGCTGACAAGCGCCCGTGTCTGCCTGTTTATTCACCTGAGGGGCGTGGTGAACCCCGCAGATCCCAGCTGGACGTCAGTAGAGTAAGCGGTCCTTAATGTGGCCCAGGACGCATTCACTACACACTGCTAAAAGAATGTGGTCTGAAAGATCCGATCTCAATGCGTCCTCAATGTGTCTTGAGTGCGTTCACACCTGTACTTAGAGCTGTCCACTTGTGATCGGATCACTGAGGACGCATGTTAATACCAGGTCTGAACAGGGCCTAAGAGAGACAGAGACAAACAAGCCATACACAGCACTCCTACCATTAAATAATGAAGCACTACAATGGAAACCATGTTAATACTGATAATGAACAGGATCTCATTCAAATGTCATATATATATATATGTATGTTCGTATATATATATATATATATATATATACGTATATATACTTTATATATAATGGGTGAATGGGCAAAGGTTGTTGCCATGAGACACTGAATGCTTTGAGAGCTGATCTGAGCTACAAATGAAAGAAAAACGAAGCCCTCTAACTTAACTTTTGTCTCAGTTTGTCTCCATGATTCCCTGGATGACACCGGAGAAGAACACCAAAGAAAGGACACAGCAGGGTCGCTGGACAGAGGTAACTCACACACATAGGGTCAAGGAAGTAAGAGAAGAGTGTCATCCAGTAGCGTAAAACAAAACAAGTACCAGACAATATAATGCAATCTTGAAGTCATAAGATTATTTTGTTACCTGAAATTTACATTCCATTTAAAAAAATAAATATTCCAAATGTACAGAGAGCAAGCTTTATTTGAAGTGAGTGTTGTGTCCATGTTTGTTTAAATATGGTGATATAACAGGCAGTACATGTGTCTTGGAGAAAGAGGTTGTAATAGCAGTAAGGAAAAATATGTTGCTAAGATAGGTTTAACAATCCCAAAGCTCGGCTCGCAGCCTCTCCGGGACGTTCTGCGTCCGCTGAACAGCATCGGAGACACACTGGTTTTTAACACGAAGCTGCTTTATTCAGTGATTTTACCGGTTTTAATCAGCGGGGCTGTTTGTTCTGGAGAGGAGGAGACCTCTGTGGTTAAACCCTCCTGAAGATGAACACTGAAGGACAACAACTCCCATGATCCCACGCTGCTTCACTACGTCACCAAGCTCTGTCTTTTCTTATTGTCTTGATTGAGTGACCCAGTTTGACCCAGTACACTAAGTTTATCTTCTGTACAGGCCAGTCGTATGTGCAGAGTGGAGGCTCAGAGATGGAGGCTCTTCATGAGGCCTATAGACAGATCCATGTTGTGGAAGACTCAGATGACCATAGTCACCATCATTCATCTGTGGAAGGGAGGGGGACGATCAACAGACCTGTGTCTCCATCCTCCCCTCCTCAACATGCCACCACACAGTCTCTGCAGCCTGCTTCTACCAATGACTCAGGTCAGACACCACCACACTGGAAACAGACTCCCTCTGTCTGTCCCTCTGTCCCTCTGTCCCTCTGTCTGTCTGTCTGTCTGTCTTTCTGTCCCTCTTTCTCTCTGTCTCTCTGTCTCTCTGTGTCTGTCTGTCTGTCTGTCTGTCTGTCTGTCTGTCTGTCTGTCCGTCTGTCTGTTTGTCCGTTGTCTGTCTGTCTGTTTGTCTGTCTGTCTGTCTGTCTGTCTGTCTGTC
Source organism: Hozukius guyotensis (assembly GCA_916700995.1). Classification (NCBI taxonomy): domain Eukaryota; kingdom Metazoa; phylum Chordata; class Actinopteri; order Perciformes; family Sebastidae; genus Hozukius; species Hozukius guyotensis. The sequence goes on along the minus strand of CAKALU010058514.1, from coordinate 471 downwards.
TGTCTGTGTCTGTCTCTCTATCTGTCTCTCTCTGTGTGTGTGTGTTTGTGTGTGTCTCTGTCTGTCTCTGTCTCTCTGTGTGTGTGTGTGTGTGTGTGTGTGTCTGTCTGTCTGTCTGTCTGTCTGTCTGTCTGTCTGTCTGTCTGTCTGTCTGTCTGTCTGTCTGTCTGTCTGTCCACTGTGTGTGTGTGTCTTTCTGTCTGTCTGTGTGTCTGTCTCTCTCTGTCTGTCTGTCTGTATGTCTGTCTGTCTGTTTGTCTGTCTGTCCCTCTGTCTGTCGGTCTGTCCCTCTTTCTCTCTGTCTGTCCCTCTTTCTCTCTGTCTGTCTGTCCCTCTGTCTGTTTGACTCTGTCTGTCTGTCTGTCTGTCTGTCTGTCCGTCTGTCTGTCCCTCTTTCTGTCTGTCTGTCTGTCTGTCTCTCTCTGTCTGTCTGTATGTATGTCTGTCTGTCTGTTTGTCTGTCTGTCCCGC
>CAKALU010058512.1:4760-20846 GCA_916700995.1 Hozukius guyotensis | reverse complement strand
GGCGCAGTATTTTCCCGCTATTTAAAGGGCGCGTTATTCAGATAGTAAGATGCGTCTACAGGCAGGTTCACAACACGCGTACACTCTGCTTGTTACACACACAGGCTCCTCCTCTTCCTCAGTTAAATACAGTGTCGGCTCTAGAACAATGTTTTTATTAATGTCAAGGAAGACACAAAATTCAGGCGCAGGTGACAATTCAGAATATAATTGTGAGGCTCTTAGGCATTCTGTGTTGATCAACCTGCAGCGCCCGCTCAGCGCTCCGATCACGGTGGTCACACGACCCTGTGGCGTCTCCTCTCATCATCCTTCTGTGTGTGCGAGTGTAGACGTAGGCTACTTCAACGTTTGCGGGCCCTCTCCCCCTAAACGACGGCGTCTTGAGGCCCTTACGCATCGCCTCTCCGGCAGTGCCCAGCGTAATGCAGCTCCGTAGGATTCTGCTCATCCGGTCCAAGCCCCCCGTGGGTTGCATCAGAAAGTAATACAGTTTTCATTATTTTATTATTTATTCATTTTTACCTCCTTCAAGGAGGTTATGTTTTCACCAGCGTTTGTTTGTTTGTTTGTTTGTCTGTCTGTTAGCAGGATTATTCAAAAAGTTTGTGATGGATTTGAGTAACATTTTTTGGAGGGGTGGGGTGTGGCACAATGAACAATCCATTAGATTTTGGTGGCGATCCAGATCATGATCTGGATTTTTAAGAATTCTGATCAGCCTGAGCATTAAGACCGCAGGGTATAACACATGCGCAGTGTAGCTGATGATGCGTTGATGACGCAAAAAAGTGGAGTTGGACACGCCCTAAATGCACTTGAATTTACTTGCACTTGCAAAGAAAAAAGAAACTACCAGTACTCCACTGGCCAGGCGTGGGACATGCTGCCTCTAACCCTACCGAGAAGGCTCCTCCTCCATCTCCTCCCTCCAATCGAAGACTGCTTATGGATAGAAAAGGGCAAACGTTCTGAGTTATCTACCAGGCTCACGACCTACTACTACTTCATTCGCACACGAGTGGGCGGAGCGGAGAAAAAAATAAATCATCTATCCTGCTATTGTTTTCGATTGATTTCCGATTTAATCGATCGGTAGCAACGTAAACTGTGTTTGTGTTTGCGCGTTGAGTCAGACTGTGATTTCTCCCCATACAATACAATAGTGTAATACATTCCTTCACTAACAGATGACACCTTAAAGGTTATGTTTACATCAAAAAATATCAATGCATCTATCTGGTACATGTCATATATTTGGCGCACAATATTCCTTGTGTAGTTCTTTTAAAATTTTAAGAAGCAACTGCCAGACACAAAGGACACGTATCTGAAAGGGAGCCTACTAAGAAAATAAATGTAGTGAAATTCCAAATGTATTCAAAGCCCCAGTAGACTAGAGTGTCCGTAGTGCTGAGTGTCTGTGTAGGATGTAACACAAGAGAGAGGAAGGTCATTTTGTCATTCACTACACATTGCACTTATTGCTGTTGGACCCAACCCCAGAACCAGTTCATTAGGTTTGTTATTACTGTTAAACTCAGTCTCTGCTGTTTTCCTGTTAACCCGGCGTTGTGTCGGCGTGTGCGTGCCTCCTGTCTGCTGCTGGGCCGGTCCTCAGTAAGGGCCCAGTGGATTTGTGCAGATCAGAAGGAGTGATGGGAAATCCAGAAAGCCTATTAGTGCTACGCTATTAATACACACACACACACACACACACACGCACAGATGCATGTATTTGCAGGTCCAGACACTGGCTGAACTTTGCAGGCACTAATTTCCCGTCAATGACCCATCCAGTCACACATATGACCACAGACCCACTGCACCCTGCAGCTTCACATGTTCAGCACATGTGCATGCACTGTGTCACAGTGATTGTCTACTGTACAGTATAAAGGTCTCTCTCGCTCTCTTGCTCCACCTCTCATGTGCATGCGCGCACACTGCACACTGCACACTGCAGAAGAGTTAGTTTAGCTCTGAGAATATCTAGTGGATGTACAGTGGAAGTTTGTGCAGAAATAAATGCTGCAGCTCCTCCAGACCAACCGAGGTTTCCCGTGTCTTGTGAATAGATGGGGCTCCGGAGCGAGTAACGTTATCGTCTCCGACCAAAACTCCTCCTGTGTCTCCCCTGTTCCTTCTGACAGCGGTTGGGAGGCTGAGGCAGGAAAAGCCAACACTAGGATCAGCATTGATTCATGGAGAGACCTTCGTCCGGTCAGCTAACATTACTGCCAAGCAGCTGAAATATAGAGTGATATTGTGGTTTTAGCTGACGTGTGTCGCCTCGCTGTTTTGACCGATGCCCGTTCATGTCTATGTAGAGCGAGCACAAGCACGAGGAACAGGACGCTGACTTTCGTTGACTTAACGGCCACAGGTGTCGCTGTTAACAAGCAATTTCTGATTCTTACATAGAGTCCCTTTAATGTTCCAAAAAACACTTTTACTCTACAACAGTCTGTTTTAAATTAATTTGTGACAATTGAATGGAAACACAGCTACTGACTCCCTTCATGCGGCTGATGATTTTGTGACTTGTGTCCAGTACAACTCCTACTTGGATTGTTTGAACATTATCAAAACTTCCCAGGAACAATGAAAAAAAGATGTAATAAGACTGCACAAAATACAAACTAGTCACCACAACCAGTGCATTTTCCAGTCTGTAGTGATTTTAAAATACCATAAAAAGTTCAAGTGACAGACCACAACTCAGACTCACTGTTTGTTCGGTACAAAATAATCGCATCTGTTCATTTCTTTCTAAGAATCAGATTTATGTATAGGTCTTTTAGGTATTTTATTTAGATAGATAGTGCTTTCAAGATGAAGCACCACACCTGGATCTCCCGCTGCGTGACTTGCTTTCACACTATAAATCTTCTCTGGTTGTTTTCCAGGTGCAGCATCGGATCACGGGGCAGGTGATGGCACTGAAAATGAACACGCTGGCTAGCAACAAAGCTAACATGCTACGAGAAGTGCAGCTCATGAACAGGCTTTGCCACCCCAACATACTCAGGTAGGTAGTAACGTACTGTATATCTAAGCCTTTATATTGCCAGGTGAGTTTAGATCAATATAATGAGTGTGAATTGTCTTTATACTAAACAGTAAAAACAGCCTTAACAAATACTGCCAATACACCTAGAGTATTAGTCTGGTTTTCAGGGGTCATATGTACTGTTCTACTGTCTAATGGTCCACTAAAGGCAGGGACACACATTACATTTGTCGTGTCGATTATAATTAAGATTTCGAACTTCGAACTTTCGAACTTTGTTGGATCAAGCGACCGCTTACATGTTTACCTTCTGATCCCGACCGGCCGTCCATAGCATTTGTGATGGTGACAAATAATAGTTAAAATCTAAATCTAAACAATGCGAGTTACCAAGGCAACCAGCCGTATACTTTAACCAAAACTATAAAAGAAGGGCGGGTCATTACGTCATCATTGTTTTTAACATTGTTCTATTGTTGTCTGGCTGATTGCTTCTTGTAATTCGCTAATTATGTTCTGTGTGTATTTATTTTGTTTTATTGCACATTCTGTTTTATTGTACTCTCAACATCATTGAAAATGAGGGCATGCCCTCAATGATTCCTCGAGATTTAAATAACATTAAAAAATCATGTTCCTCTGTGTCCTCCGTTGCTCCTAATGGCATCTGCAAGATTTTACAGACCGGATGAAAACAACCAATCAGAGCTGATCTGGAGTCTGCAGTCCATCTGCTGTCTTTTATAGTTTCCTTGATAGGAACGCCCACCAGAGAGAACAAAGCCAGGACAGCACAGTGATCAGCTAATCGCTGTATGCTTGTTGCCTATGCGGAGACTGATAGATAGGAAGAATGTGTATCAAGCCTGGTCCAGATGCACTCCAGATGTTTAAAAATGGTATCATAGGTGAATTTTGAGATGATGGAGCGCACAAGGCACAAGATTCCAGTAGGCTAAATCCAAGCACTTTTAAGGACTTCTTTATTGTTTGGTAACTTAAAGCACTTTTAATGCATTCATTATTATTTTTTTTAATCCAGGTACTTGGTGAGACTTGTGGCAACTCTGATTCTAGATTATGGCCAACAGTATTTTTAATACTCCTCAGGTTTCTTGGCGTTTGTGTGCACGAAGGTCAACTCCACGCTCTGACTGAGGTAAAACCATCACTTGTGTCTCTCTTCTTTTAATAATGTCAGATTTCTTCAGCTTCTTGAAATGTCTGAAGCGTTGTTGTATCTCTTTTTTCTCTTCCATTCTCTGTGGCCTTTCCCTGTTCTCCTTCACCCTGTTTCAAATACCTACGTTTGTACATCTGCATCAAGTAATGTAAAAAATAACTGAAACATCACATTTGTTGATGTCAAATCGAATCTTTCAAAATGATTTAATGTTGAAATAACTAGAGCTAGAGTGCCAATTGGCAGTATGTATCTGCTCTATATCACGATACTTTGATGTCAATTCGATATGCATTGCGATTTTTAAGTATTGCGAATCTACAAGTATTGCGATTTGATATTGTGATTTATTGTGATTTTTGTTAACTTTTTTAACACTAGACCATGGGAAAAAGTTGAATCATACACTTCTAGGGACTTTTACTTTGGAAAATATCTTATTTAAAACAATAAGAATATTTGATTTTCAGCCTGTATGTAGTCAGAGATGTCCTGAAGTCAAATATATCAGTCATTGTCAGGAGGCATTATTCATTAAATCCTTTCCAGCAGCCCAAAAATCAAAGAATAAAGATATTTCCCTTACAAATTAGTGGTATTTTCTTTTTAATTTATAAGGGACATATAATGTTTTATACTTCTGGTGAATATAATCCAATTAATCTTATTTCCATATATGTATTTTGTATATACAGTTCCCTTTGTTAACACCTTATTTTGAAAACTGGACGTAGTCACACGTGTATACTTCCTCTAACTTCTCCAAGTCCATCTCTATCTCTCCTGTCAGCTCCATCGGGGCCGTTTGAATGCATTTAACATAAATGTCAGTATATGGGTGCTCTACAGTTGTAGCGTCGGCCCATTTGACCACGGAGATGAGAGCGACCGCCGGCTCGACCGTACGTTACCGCGATACGATAACATTTCCTGTCCGTGTCAGAGTTAGCACGCAGCTTTAGCCGTGATGTCTAGCTCTGCTTTTCCTGTCAATGTGTGAAACCCAAAGTGTTTCCATCCTTTACTGGATGTGTAATATTTACCACGTTGGATTTAACATGTGAGGGTGCAGGTCGTATCTACGCGGACCCTCCAACGTTTTCTACTTTTTCGTTTCGGCTCGCGGCGGCCGGCTGGTTTGTTTTGGTTGAAGGATACGGAACGGATGTGACGTCACGTTACTCAGACTACCACAATAAAAGCGGTAACTTCCCTCTACCTCCGCGTAGACTCAAATGAAGCAAATATATCAATTCTGGCATTAAACAAGTCAATTTCAAAATCGTTAAAGAAAATACATAGGTGAATTGATTTTTTTCCCCCACCCCTAGTAGTTACCATGAGGTAACTACTGCTAACTGCAGAGGTATAGCTGAACATACCTGTCCCCTCCACCAGAGGACTCTGTTTACTGTAAACTGTGCTGAACAGTTTCATCTGACTCTAATCTGATCAGTTTCTTGGTGGTAAAAACTGAAAACCATGAGCCTCACTGGAACACCAATAAGCCCTACGAGAACTAAAACAGGAGCATCTCCTCATAAACCACGTAGGGCTTCAGGAATTCTGCTCATATTACAGTAAAATACATCATGTTAGTAGTCATGGCAACATTCTAAACTGTGCTTGTATCTTGCAAATGGTAAAAAAAAAGATTTGTGTGCTTGGTGTCTTCCTTTGACACACATTATAAATCTGTGTGTATCTGTGTGTATCTGTGTGTGTGCCAACTAGGCATCACGCTGACATGTCGCTGTTTCTCTCTGTAGTATATAAATGGAGGCAACCTGGAGCAGCTGTTGGACAGCGATCTGTACCTGTCGTGGTGCGTCAGGATCGGTCTGTCTCTGGATATCGCCCGAGGGCTGCAGTACCTGCACAACAAGGGCATATTCCACAGAGACCTCACCTCCAAGGTACAGCATACAGGAATAAGATGCATAGTATGGAGTATTGATCCGGGGTGGGAGTCTATTTACAGAAACTAACTTCACCTGCAGACAATACACTTCATAGCGGGGGTGCTCTGAGAAATAGTCAACCCAGCACACGTAATCCAGCAAGGCGCTGCAGTGGTCAATCACACATTCCCGGTGGATTACTGTTCAGTGTTTTGGCATCTGAGAAGCCTTCAGATTCATGGATCTGTTACTCCAACTGGACTTCCTGTGTTGTATTTCATGTCTCGCCGGTGCCTGAACCGCCCCCTCTGCTTTGATTTAAGGCAGGGCTAATTTTGGTCTAAAGGCTGGCCCACACTAACAGATTTCGAAAATGTGAGCGACTCCACACACAACGACATGTTATTTTAAATTTAACAGTTTTGTTCCTATAGTGTGTGGAGAGCAACGATTTGGCCCAAACAGCACACCGCACACTAACAGATTCATTCATCAACAAGTGAACGAGTCCCGACTAACAAAAACAAAAATCTCGCAAAATCTCTCGCCATCAAATGTGACTTTAGTGTAAATAAACATGGAGGAACAACGGGCAGGAAGAATTAGCGATGTTAGTTTTTACTTTGTACTGAAAATTCACAACGGATGGATGGATGAAGTCATGGAGACACGTTAAATAAACATGACAAAACTACTACTTTATGCTTCGCGTTTTGCATTAGCTCATGCATTAGACGCGGCCGCAATGATGGCGGTGATTGTCCTTCCTTCTTCAGTCAGCTTGGTTCTCTATTGGCTGTTGTTCTTTCCCACGTGACTGCGTCATCTGCTGTCCTCGGGGTTCCCCACACACACAACAGGATATCAGATCGTAAATACTGAACATGTTTAATATTTACTATTTGAAACCGGCGCGGCCAGGATGGACTTTGTTTTGAGCCGGTCGGGGGATGTAAAAAAACACTCTCAACATACCTCACACCACAGGAACATCTGGAAAGATCATCTTTAGAGCCGTCAAACAATCAGGGCTTTGCTGACGATCGTCGGGAGGAATCGGGCCCAAAATCTGCTTGATTCTCGTGTAGTGTGTGCCCCGCATAAGGCCTTGTTCAGACCGCCAGCCCAAATCAGTTATTTGGAATATCCAGATTATATCCAGATTCTTTTTAGAAAGTCTGGAAAGCAAAAAAAACCACATAAAAAGGGGTTTTTGCAAATTGCATCCAAACCACATTTGGAGATGTTTTGAAATGCGATTCCAGTCTACAGATGTGTCTCAGTCCAGATGCTCTGGCCGCTCAAATGCGTCCCGAGGATGAGGGCAGATGGCTCATGTTACACAATGATTTATTTCATCAAACCTGGACAAATAAAACCAAAAACTAACTGCATGGCTAGACTAGAGGTCATACTAGAGGTCAGACTAGAGGTCAGTGAGAAAATGTGTTTTTTGTCCATTTTAATTAAGGCCCATTTTTACCAATAGTTGTTGGTAAATCTCACCTCTGGACTCTTTTCCTGTGCAGAACTGTCTGGTTCGCTGTGATAACGGCATGTTCACGGCTGTGGTGGGAGACTTCGGCCTGGCAGAGAAGATCCCTGATTACAGGTCAGTGGGGTGAAATCCAGAATCGTGATGTCTTTTCCTCTGCTGTAGTCTAATAACGAACCCTTCACGAAAGAAAGAATTGTAGTCAGACGATGTCCTTCTGATGTCACTCAGCTAGTCTGTGAGCCTTACGGTACGTGTCCACATTGGCGTTTTTTATCGCGAGGGATCGCCTCGCTTCCCAGCATCGGACGCTTGATGGGCTGCCACTAGAGGCAGGCACGAGGCACCTGATTGGATGAACGCTTTCCCTCCGAGGGCTGCTGCTCCCAGCTTTCAAACGGGAACCAACATGGCTGCTCGTTTGGAAACTTCCTTCTCTTATATCACGAAAACAGTTCGCCGAAATGGGTTTCTGAAAACATTTTATGCGAGAAATAATCCATGCAGTTGATCATCTGTCTTTATTTTGGATCGACAACAGTTAGTTTAAAAGTTTCTCGGGAGTTTCCAGAGACGGCGAGTCGCGTCGGATGCCCGTGATTTGCATAAAGTATCCTAGACCTCAACTTAATGCAAATGAGGAGCAGCCAAGGTTACGCCCCGTCTCTCGAATCGCGCCGCCACGCTACCAGAATGCATTGCGCGGCTGCTTTACATAGACAATGAATGGGAAGCGTGGAGAGGACAGAGGCTGTGGACACGTACCATTACAGTATGTGCAACCACAGCTGGTAGAGACTGAGTAATAGATGAGTAACTGTTAGTTATTTGTCAATAAGACATGTGTAACTCAAATGGGCAAAGGAGCCAGTATAAATCTGTGTCAGTATTAGAGGTTATTTATGCTTGGTGTCACAGGTCAGTCTTTAACCCATCTCAGTCTGTCTTTTGTGCATTATATGTCGATGAATTACTCCATGTGCAGAACCAGGTCCTCATTTGACACCGGAGATGAGAACATTCTTTCATTATTTAATAATTCTATTAATTAATGAGGTAATTATTGGCACAGAGGTGTCGCTAATATTTTGTTCTCTGTGGGAACGGGCATGGAAAAGAATCAATATAATATGAACATTACAAGCTCAACAAAGACGTGTTGTAGGGCTGTTGCTTTGCATTGCATTAGGTTGTACAGTGTGGTGTAGAGTATACAAAATAGTATGTAAATGAATAAAACCACAGCATCTGCTCGTAGCAAATTCCGTCTTGTGTAGCAACTCTGAATGAGCAGCTGACTTCACTGGAAACCTTGCTTTCTTTGCAGTGATGATGTTGGTGGGAAGCAGCCTCTGGCCATCGTGGGCTCCCCCTACTGGATGGCCCCTGAAGTTCTGAGAGGGGAGCTGTATGATGAGAAGGTAAACCTGCACAGCTCACACAAACACCCACTGGGCTACAATACAGTGTTAACCCTCTGAGACCCACAATAGACCCGTTTTTGTCTTTTTTAGGGGGGTTTTAGGGGGAGATAGCAGGTCAGCAGTAGCCGCACATAGAAGTGGTGTACATCATCTGAAAGCTGGGAAAAATAAACAGAAATAAACTTGAATTAACTATTTAAATGACGGCCATCCCCATGCTCTATTATCTCTCATAACTTGTTGCAGCAATTTTTGGTTGATACTATATGTTACACAGATTTGGTGCTAAATTTAACCCCTTTTTTTAATTTCCCCTCAGGCATTAATAAAGAGCTTGTCTTCTTCTTCTTCTTCTTTCTTTTTTTACCAATCGAGAATTGATAAAAAATTACCAATAATCTGTCCAAAATACCACATAAAGACACCGAGACCTCGAGGAACACCATAGAAAAAGTCGTGCTGCGATTTGGGATAAAAAACTTTTGACATTTGGAGATTTCTGCAAGAAATGTCTGCATTTTTTGGCGATTGGATGGCGAGCACTTCTGTTGTGTAAACTGCTCAGAAATCCCCTTATTGTCAATCTAGCTAGGAAAGCCATCCATCCTCTGAATGCTCTAGGTCTCTAGTTTGTGGCTGTGAAGTTTCATGAGGCTGTGATTATCCTAGAGGTCACCACAGGTCATTTTATACAGTGAGGTCATGTTTAAAAAAATGGTCTCACTACAATGAAATGGTTACTATGGGAACTAACATCATCACACATGAATACAGTTGGGCTCATTGGATCCACAAGAGTCTTAGCTTTACAGTGATATCCAATTTATGTAATTCCAAGACTGTTTAGGGACCCCAGTATGCAGAAATATTCCAATACACCATTTTAGAATAGGAGACAATAACACATTTATACCGCATGCAAAAAAACTGCATGTTTTTTGCCCCGATCTGCATGTGATTATCATAAAGTGGGCATGTCTGTAAAGGGGAGACTCGTGGGTACCCATAGAACCCATTTTCATTCACATATCTTGAGGTCAGAGGTCAAGGGACCCCTTTGAAAATGGCCATGCCAGATTTTCCTCGCCAAAATTTAGCCCAACTTTGCAGCGTTATTTAGCCTCCTTCCAGACGAGCTACCACGACATGGGTTTTTCTAGTTTCATATGATACCTGTATCTTCCCTCTAGCTCTAAAACTGAACCCGCTACAGCCTCTGAAAGACAGTATTTTCGGTCAAGATCGCGGGTCTCAGAGGGTTAAAGCACTATGTAACTTTTGAAATAAAAAATAACTAGGGGTACAAGAAAATATTCATACACATGAGTATCGCAATATAATGTTTTGTGATACTGTATCGACTCTCAAAAACACTGTATTGATTTTTAACTAATAGTTTACATGCAAAAACTTGTGGCAGACAGTGGCACAGATTGCACAAAGTAGTGCTATGATGTTGGATTTTACAGGAACTGTGATAAATACAAATGCAGATCCCACTGTTCTGATTGGACCATAAAGTAATCTGTTTTTTACTCAGATTTTATGCAAATGGAGGTGTGTTCTTTATACCATGACAATCTATGGTGCTTATAGCGACTGATAACGCCTACGGAATGACCCGATAACAGTCGAATCGGGTGCTAGTTTGAACTAACCTATGTGTGTATGTGTCAGCACTAACATGCTCTCCTCTGCTCAGGTGGATGTGTTTGCATACGGCATCATCCTGTGTGAGATCATTGCCCGGATTGAAGCTGATCCTGACTTCTTACCCAGGACAGAGGTAGCATTCACGCCTATGATTTAGTCTTTTCGTGTAGTGAAGTAAAGGAGTGATTTGTCTCTCCCTCACAGACAGTAACATGTTGCTACTTTTACATTTTGTGGTGGGAAGAATAATATTTCCTATGTGCGTGCGTGTTTAGGACTTTGGCCTGGACGTGGATGCGTTTGAGAACATGATTGGGGATTGTCCAGCTGCATTCTTTAGCCTCGCTGTCACCTGCTGTAATGTAAGTACACACACACACACACACACACACACACACACACTGTCTCATTTTTTATAACCCATAAGGTTGCAAACCATTTTCAGTCATGGACAGTTGGACCTCTCTGAGCCAGTGTGCCTTTGTTGACAGCATATTACCAAGTGCTCTAAATGAATGATGCTGAGATGCTCATTCTTGATATGTGGGTCTTTGTGTTGTTTTCAGATGAGTGCAGAGAGGCGTCCCTCGTTCTCTGACATCGTCTTCACATTGGAGGGCATGGGGAGAGAAGAAGAGAGACAGAAGCCCATTGCACTTGGTAAGAAGGATCTACATATATTTATATTTATATTTTTAAATGTCTTCATCAAATGTAAAAGCCATGTGGCTTTTACAGCACTATCGATATGGGTGCTTCCTAGGGATGTTAATAATTGACCATTTAACCGTTAACCGACATTAAGCATTTCAACCGATTAACGCTATCGGTTAAAACGGTTAAAAGAAATATTAATAATGAATTAAAAAGCTGAGCGAAACTCAGAGGAGCGGCCCGTCGCTTAAAGGAGAAAAGCTGGTCCACCTTAACAGCCCACCTTAAGAGAGTCTGAGCCGGAGTTGCAGGTACAGGAAGTTGGCTCGGGTCTTGAGTGGAGCACAGAGCGGAGGAGTTGTAGCCTCGTATTATTTATTCACCGACAAATAAACTGTGCACACACTGTCTGCTACACCTACGTTCAGAGCTATAACGCCACCGACAAACCCCCACACTCACCGCCGCCACACACACACGGCCTGTCGGATACTCGCGAAAGTTACGCCGCGCTGACAGACTGTATGTGTGTGGCAGGAAGCCACCGGCAAAGCTAGAGCTGCTAACGTAGCACAAACACTATACACTACACAATAATACAGCAATTATAAAAAAATAATAATAATAATAATCTAATAGCGTAATTGTTAATGAAGACATACCATCAGTTTTACTGTTTGCATTATTAGACACATATCGTTTTTAATGCGTATCGTACATTTCATATTTTACACTCAGATATGAACATCAACAAGCTAACATTAGCTCATATCAATTAGCTAACAATAAGGAACGTTAGCTAGCTCTTATCTGATGTTACAAAAGCAAACGTTTTGTAAAGATGTAACGTTAACTTGAACAGCTGATTATGTGATATCGTTATAATAATGACCTAATAATTGATTGAATCCCACCATATCGAAGGACAGACCGGTGATCCATGAAGCGGAAGCAGCGACGTCAACGTATTTAACAGTTTTTCACCAAAATCGTAACGTTAACTTAATGTTAGATCATAAACGTTTGAATATAAAACGACTCGTTGAAATCGGTTGAGAAATGTAGACGTTATAGTGCTTTTTATGCAGAAAGATGGCAGCTTCCCCGTTCCCCCCATGGGGTTACAGGCCAGTCTTGCCCTGTCCAATATGGCACCCACGTTGACGTACGATCCAGGAGTCAATGCGGCGTCTATGCATATATGTCTACAGCTTCCAACACGTGATGAAATTCCATGACTGCCACAACTGTCAGAGATGAGTTTCCCCTCTCAGGATTCTCATGGAGATTCGCTTACTCTAAGGCCGACTCACATACAGACTAGGGTCGATTCTCGCATGATCTTTTGACATCGCGACAATCCAGCTGCCCTGCAAGGTTAACATTCCCTGACGCTTGCTCATTTTCCATTTCACTGATACGTCTTTCTCCCTTTCTTCCCTTGCTCAGAGCCAGTGGCGGTAGACGTCAGCCCGTACCGGCGCCGCAGCTCTCCTTGTCACCTCGGTGACCGCAGCCAGCAACGGCAAGGCTTGGCGAGGAGCCAGTCGGACATGTTACCCCCGGCAACCCTGACCCCTCCTCTCCTCGGGACCCCTGTGCGGGTCAACCCCTTCTCTCTGAGACAGGACCTGAATGGGGGGCGGTGTAAACTCTTAGACACACCCAGCAAGTCCGTCATCTCCCTGACCTTCACCCTCCCGGCGCTTCGCGACCCGCGTTCCTCCCCCCACCTTCTCGGAGGGATGCCGGGGACGCGAGCACTGTCGAGGAGATGCCAGTCGCTCCCCTGTACTCCAGAGCTCAGCCGGACTGTAGCCTCGCCGCGAGACACGGGGGAGAAGGAGGAGGATGTCAGAGTGGCGATTAGAGGAGGGACAGCGGACGATGTGGAGGACAACGTGAGGAAGAATACCGGGGTGTCAGAGAAGGCAGATGAAAGGTTGCAGTTCGAGGATATAACTGAGAAAAGAGAGTTGTTAAAGGAGGAGGATGGGATGGGAGAGGATTCAGGTCTTCCTGTGGAGCTGGAGATGGTGTCTCTGGAGCGGTTAGAGGAAGAGGAGGAGGAGGAGGAGAGTGTCTGTCTAACAGAACCCATGGACTGTACCAAGTCTCCTGAGCCAGCAGAGAGAGTCATGGACTCCACTCCTGGAAGACCCCTGCTCACCTCCTCTTCCTCCTCCTCCTTACAGACCAATGGCTGGCGTCTTCCCATCTCCAACGGACCGCCCTCCTTGCCTGCTCTGCCCAGACTGGACAACAACAACGGCTCGGCTCTTGTAATTGGCCAGCAGGTGCAGTGGGGTGGAGGAGGGCGTGCTAATGGTTACAGCGGAGCCCAGGTCCAGTCCTCTGACCCCAGCGGCCCCTCTGAGCAGGATGAGGTGGTTTCCTGTCCGGGCTGCTGTCTGGTGGGTCTGAGTTTTCCCTCCATGTGCCTCCGTGGCTCAGCTGCCGTGCCTGCCCCCCGCCGAAGGGCTTCGTTACCACGGCAGCGACCCTACCGGAACCTCAACGGTACCATAACTGGTGGCAGCGTTTCCTCGTCAACAACAGCCGCCACAGCAACCAAAGCTCTGCTGTGTTGCAGCACAAATGGTCTAGCAGTGGGTGGGCCCTCGGTGCCATGTGAGCCCGGCCGATCCCTGCCGGAGGCCCAGACATAAGCCTGCCGGTGGAGTTTTGGTTGTGAACTTGTGACACGCACCAGCACTAAACGTTAGCGGGCAAACTCAGCAACACTAAATGTTGCTATACTAATACAGAGAACCCAAGACTGACCCCCAGCAACTGAGATGTGTTGTTCTGTGCAGTCAACAGCAAACAGTAGTAGTTGGTGATTAGAGAGCCACATGGTGGGCTGGTGGATTTAACACAACAGGTCACTGTGACAGTGAAGAATGTGGAGGTGTAACGCAGGCAGAGTACAGCTGAACCCGACAGGGTCCAGACAAAGTGGTGAACTGAACACTGATCAGTCAGGGCCAACAACACATCACTGCTGGTCCAAACAGAGCAGCTAGTCTGACTTGCAGTGATGCACGCCCCATCTCTGCTGAACCAAATCCAACTCAGTCAGTCTCTGACTCAGTCTGTCTCAGTCTGACTCAGTCTGTCTCAGTCTGTCTCAGTCTCAGTCTGTCTCTGTCTCAGTCCGTCTCAGTCTGTCACAGTCTGACTCAGTCTGTCTCTGACTCAGTCTGTCTCTGACTCAGTCTGTCTCTGACTCAGTCTGACTCTGACTCAGTCCGACTCAGTCTGACTCAGTCTGAGTCAGAGACAGAAGTGTGAAGTGTGTGGCTCATTTAACAAGCTAAATTAAAGTATACTTGCGGTTTATTACAACTGGGGTCTTATTTTCATAGTTACGGCCGTCATTTCTATCAGTAATAATAACATTGTACTCTCCAAGTTAATACATCTATTGCATGTCTGTCCGTCCTGGAAGAGGGATCCCTCCTCTGTTGCTCTTCCTGAGGCTTCTTCCATTGTTTGGCCCTGTTAAAAGGGGTTATTTTGGTGGGGAGTTTTTCCTTATCCGATGAGAGGGTCGTACTGTAAAGGACAGAGGGTGTCCTATCCTGTACAGATTTAAAGCCCCCTGAAGCAAATTTGTGATTCATGATATTGAGCTGTACACATGAAATTGACGATGTGACGATTAAAAAGAAGTCAGATCAGGCAAGCAGCCCTGAGGTTTGTCAAACTGATTTGGAAGGACAGTAACATAATGACCCAGCACTTCTCAGCAATTACTAGATATATAAATGATGGCCCAAACTACAAAAATAAGTAAATAAGACCGAGAGTATCTTTTAATCTGTACAGTACTTTTTGGTAATGCTGGTGGGGGAACAACATTTTGTATTTCATTGTCCCTCCCTTTATGGAGGAAGTTTAGGAGAAATTAAAAACTCCCTTGTTTTGCATGGCAGCACTGGCAATGTCCCTCTGCAAGCCCACTACTGATGGAAACACTGCACTGTGTGTGAACAGTAATGCACAGTTTGGCTGCAGGTCCATAACCATAACGTGAAACACTGTTTTTGATTATATTTAATTGATTAACAGTAGCTACCAGGGCAATATTTATAACATTAATAAACACGATTTACTTCCTACATTTTATAGCAGTTGACCTGCATGTGTGTGTGTGTGTGTGTGGGTGTGTGTGTGTGTGTGTGTGTGTGTGTGTGTGAGTGTGTGAGAGAGTGAGAGAGAGAGAGAGAGAGAGAGAGAGAGAGAAGTTTAGATGGATGCTTTCCAAATTTATGCTAGTTAAATTTGGTCAAATATAGGGCTGTCAATCGATTAAAATATTTAATCGCATGATTGTCCATAGTTAATCGCACTTAATCACAGATTATCTGTTCAAAATGTATCTTAACGGGAGATTTGTCAAGTATTCAATACTCTTATCAGCATGGGAGTGGGCAAACATGCAGCTTTATGCAAATGTATGTAAATATTTATTATTGGAAATCAGTTACCAACACAAAACAATGACAAATATTGTCCAGAAACCCTCACAGGTACTGCATTTAGCATAAAAAATATGCTCAAATCATAACATGCAAATTCAAGCCCAACAGGCAACACCAGCTTGTCAGTGTGTCAGTGTGCTGACTTGACTATGACTTGCCCCAAACTGCATGTGATTATCATAAAGTGGGCATGTCTGTAAAGGGGAGACTCGTGGGTACCCAGAGAACCCATTTACATTCACTGATCTTGAGGTCAGAGGTCAAGGGACCCCTTTG
>CAKALU010058511.1:0-13313 GCA_916700995.1 Hozukius guyotensis | reverse complement strand
GCAGGCAGCAGGCTGCAGGCAGAAGGGGCTACTGCTGCTTGCTGCCTACTGCCTGCTGCCTGCCTGCAGCCTGCTGCCTTCTGCCTGCTGCCTACTGCCTGCCTGCTGCCTTCTGCCTGCAGCCTTCTGCCTGCAGCTTTAGGTGCTGATAGGCTGATTAGTGACCTTGGACAGAGACAGGCTAGCTGTTTCCCTCTGCTTCCAGTCTTTATGCTAAGCTAAGCCCCCTGCTGGCTTTAGCTTCACATTTAGCATAAAGACATGAGAGTGGTGTCTTTCCTCTCATCTAACCCTCGACAAAAGGACAAATAAACATATTTCCCAAACTATTTCTTTAAAGAGAGACATGAAACAGGCAGTGTTACCAGTTTCTCCCAGCGTCAGAAATATCTGCCAAAATATTCTAGATGCAATTAAAACTGAAAAGCTGCACTTTTGCATAGGATTTATTGCTGTTGTATTACTAAGAGCACTCCACAGTAGATGCTGTTATAAACTCTTCATGATTTAAAGAGAACACCTCACACCATTCCCATAACATTATCTGTAAACTGCATCTCATAAATCACCATCAATGGAAGAAGCCTGGAGTAGGCTACAGGAAGTCAGCACGTTGTTCTTATTCAGCTCCACAAAATAACCTTTCCTCTCTCTCTCTCTCTCTCTCTCTCACTCTCTCTCACTCTCTCTCTCTCTCTCTCTCACACACACTCTCTCTCTCTCTTTGTCTCTCTCACACACACACACACACACACACACACATGCTCATGCTCATACACGGAAAAGACAGACACAAAGCTGTCTGACATGTCAGGTACTGAGAACAAAGAGAAGGGTAAACACGTCTACCCTTTAGGACCTGTCCATCTAGTTTCTGCAGTACATCACAAATACCTGAAATACTGTACCTGTACCTTGTGTTTGTGAGTTTACAGTTACATGAGTCAATGACAGGCTACGTCACCCCCATATCAATGAAAACTGGTTATACAAGGTCAGGCCTTGTTGGGACGAGCTCAGTGAGGCTGTTTCACCCCAAAAGACCTCCATACTCTGTTTATTGTTGTTTGGTATTAATTAACTAATCCCTTTTTTTTCCCCCCGTCATGTCAGACGGACTCAGACTATGTGGGCAGCATCGCAGAGACCATCAGGAGGAAGTAAGTGATTCTAGACTGCCTCCCATGTGCACCTTGGTCTCATGTCTTCTGTTAGCTGTGGTCCCTGACAGTGGCCAGCTGCTTTTGTCTTATACATTTTTTTTTAACTGAAAAGGTTTTCAAAGAGGTCTATTGAGGTAAACAAATAACCTGATTGGTTACTGTTATTAGAGTTTAAAGCAGCAGGTTTGTCCTGTAAGCATACAGCAGTCTCATATCAGCCTGTATCAATCCCGTTAATTTAGACATCATGGATTCACTTCGTTTCCCCTGCTCATCCTCTACTGGCTGTCATTTGTTGTCAGATATGGGACTGTGATTTTGGTATCACTACACTGCATAAAACTGAAGTTATTGAATATTTTTCTCTTTTCGGCGTTGCACTTTGACGGTCCCTGACCACTGGTCTCCAGCCGGCTGCACATAGAGACCAATGTAATGGTCTGCTGCCTGTAATGTTTATGAGTTATTGCTGCCTACTGACTGCTGCCTGCCTGCTGCCTTCTGCCTGCAGCCTTCTGCCTGCTGACTGCTGCCTACTGACTGCTGCCTGCCTGTAATGTTTATGAGTTATTGCTGCCTACTGACTGCTGCCTGCCTGCTGCCTGCCTGCTGCCTTCTGCCTGCAGCCTTCTGCCTGCTGACTGCTGCCTACTGACTGCTGCCTGCCTGCTGCCTTCTGCCTGCTGCCTTCTGCCTGCTGCCTTCTGCCTGCTGACTGCTGCCTACTGACTGCTGCCTGCCTGTAAGGTTTATGAGTTATTGATCCGGGAAGTTCAAATCTGTCAATATTTTTCCAACTTTAGTGAACTAGTTCAGTTCTGCATCAGTCTGAATAAACTCTTCATCTGTACAACGGTACTGAATATGTTTACCAGTATTATTTTGGCCCGTGGTACACACATTCACCAGGGTGTTAATTATCTCCTCATTACTGACGATTGCTGATACTAGATAGTGCTGACTCGCTCATAGTGACACACACGTCTAGCAGCACCAACATCTGTATGGATAATGACCTAAAATACAAGATGGCAGCAGCGCCGTGATGACGTCAGATTTCATTCCATATTCTCACATTTCATTCAATATTCTCAGGATTCATTCAACAGGGCGTTTTCACATTAGGTACGATTGATCCGTACCGTGCCCGAGTACGATTGCCCCCCCTCTCCATTCAGCTTTCACATCAGTAAAGTTGGTCTGTACCCGAGTACGCTTGCGTCATCATCCACATGTATTTGTTTATGTTGAGATCAGCTGTTATTAGTGGCGGAGCACACTTCATTCAAACTGGACAGAAACAAAATAAAACTCACCTAAACCGTCGTCGTTACTCTTTCCAACAATCACCAACTCTGGTTTGGTCGAAATAAACTCTTATTTCACCGAGTTTCCCCCCCTGCTGTCTCTCTCTCTCTGCCCGCTGAGTAGCTGAGCGGCTCTCGTTCTTCAGCGGTAGACCATTAAACTAGCTAAATAAAAGTTTGAAGAAACACCATCTGCATGTAGATGGTGCGGCTTGGACACATCATCAGTGATGAACCCAGGGTCATCGGGTGTTTCGGGTCTTTGATCATCAGACACCCTCACCTGGGCGTCCCAACCGGGGATGATTAGTCCCCGGCTTGTGTCCAAGCGGCACGCTATGCCATGGATCCCCCCTCTTGATCCACAACCACCTTGAAGCTTTTTCTGCAGCTTCAGTGATGTTCCTGGATGCTTTTCTCTCTTGCAACCCTCTGATGCCAAGGAGCCTGAGTGCCCGGTGTAGAGACTGCCCTGGAAATCCCCTGCAGCCCACCTCGATAAGCTCACAGCGGGCTTTCCACCTACTCCCTCTGCAGGCCTCTAGCAGCTCAAGGTATTTGGCCTTCTTTCGCTCATGGGCCTCCTCTATGCAGTCTTCCCAGGGGACTTTAAGTTCCAAGAGCACCAATTGCTTTGAACGTCAGATGTTAGGACCAAGTCTGGCCTGAGGGTCGTTCTCGCAATGTGCTCCAGAAACTTCAGCTGTCTCCCAAGGTCCACTTTCAGCTGCCAATCACGAGCCGAGGCTAGCAGCCCAGTTGAGGTATTCCGCTCTGTCTGAGGTTTCTCCCCTGCCCTGACGAAGGCGATGTTGTGCCTTGCTGGGAGCTGATGTTTGCTCTGTTGGATTCCAGTGCAGATGGTGTCCGCTACTGCCTTCAACACCTGGTCATGGCGCCATGTGTACCTCCCCTCTCCCGGGGCTTTCGGGCAGCAGCTTAGGATGTGCTCCAGGGAACCTCATGCCAGGCACAGCGGGCATGCTGGCGTATCTGCAAGACCCCAACTATGCAGGTTGGATGGGCTTGGGAGGACATCGTACACCCACTGAATCAGAAATTTGAGTCTTGCTGATTCTGACTTCCAAAGTTCTGTCCAGGTGATCTTCCGGGCAGATGCATGGTCTCAGTTAGTCCACGCTCCTTGCTGACGTATGGCCACTGTCCTACTGCGGCGCTCCTCCTCTGCCTCTGCCCGGATCTCTCCCTGAATCAGCCGCCGTCTCTCTCTCCTCTGAGCTTTATCGTAGCAAGGTCTTGTATGACTACCGAGCCCTGCTCGTCGAACTGCCACAGAGCCTACCAAGACGCCATGTCTCAGCCTCGCTTCTGCCTGCTCGACTGCCTCCTGAGCCCGCCACTTCCTTACAATTTTCACTGTAATGCCTGCAGAGAAGACTCTGGTGTCAGATGAGTCTCTGTAAAGTAGCACCTCCCTGACTCTGGTGACCTTAAACTCCTCTGTCAGGCCGGTGAAGGGAAGCTGCAGCTTGTTGGTGTGCCCATAAAGTGCAAAGCTGCTAAGGCTCTTTGGCAGGCCCAGCCACCTGCAAAGGAACTGGCTGATGTTTCGCTCGAAGCCCTCCACAGTGGTTATTGGGACTTTGTAGCAGTAGCCAAAGGAGTCTCGGCAGGATACCGTGTTGATAGATCCATGCCTTGAACTTCCCTGGGAGTCCTGACTTGACAACTGCTGACAGCCATGTCTTCAGTTCCATCTGTGTTGACTGGACCGCCGCCATGTCTCTCAGGGTTCCGTCGAAGATTTTCCCACTGATGGGATTAGGACTCCATCCAGGTGGAAGTGATACTTGTCCTCCACTCTCCCCTTCCTCAGGACCAAAGACTTGGATTTGGCTGGCTTGAAGGCCATTCTCGCCCACATAATGAGCCTCAGAGGTGAATCTCAAACTGAAACTGCCTTAGTAGTCCCGAATGAGTTCTTGGATCTTCTCTGGGACGTGGTATGCTGTCAAGGTTGTTGTCCCCAGCTTATACGGAATGGATCCGTAAGCATTGGCAAGGTCAAGCGAAAGGACTGACAGGTCTCCTCGGTTTTCCTTTGCTCCTCGGATCAACTGGGTGACCACTCCTGTATGCGCTATACAGCCTGGCACGCCTGGAACCCCTCCCTTTTGCACTGCAGTGTCAATGTAGGAATTCCTCATGAGGTACTCAGTAAGCCGTTTCGCAAGGATCTTGAAAAAGACTTTGCCCTCCACACTGAGCAGTGAGATGGTAAGGAACTGCGTGATGTCACTCGCATTCTCCTCCTTTGGTATCCAAACACCCTCTGCATGTCTCCACTGCTTGGCTACCTTCCCCCTCCGCCATACTACCTTGATGAGTCTCCATAGCCTCTGCAGGAGTCTCGGGCATTGTTTGTAGACTTTGTATGGCTCTCCACTCGGCCCTGGAGCTGCACTCGTCCGCGCCGCTCTGACTGTATCCCTGACTTCTGCCAGGGTGGGCTCTTTGGTGTTGAACTGGATGGAGGGGTCAGGTGGTGTAATTAGCTCTCCACATGGGGCCAGATCTTCCTCTCTCCTACTGTCACTGTAAGTGGCACTAAGGTATCGGTTGATTTCCTCTTCTGGGCATGCAAGGGTCCCATTCCGCTTTTGCCCAAGCAGCTGTTTAGTAAATCCAAAGGGATTTGCTATGAAGGCAGTCCGCTTGCGAGCCCTCTCTCGGCCCCTTCTCCTGTGCCACTCAGCGCATCGGAGGGAGATGAGCTTCTGCCTCACGATGTTCCGGAGCTCTGTGAGGGCTGGTCTTTCCTCTTTTCTTGCCTTCCTGTACTGCTGCTTTAGAGACCTCAGTTCTTTCCTGAGCTGGGTGATCTTAATCTCGCGCCGGTTTGGCCTAGCTGTGCTGTTGGCTTTCGGTCGTTTGATGCCGAATCTCTCAGCACCAATGCTGATGATCAAGGTGTTTCGGATCTTTGATCATCAGACACCCTCACCTGGGCGACCAAACCGGGGATGATCAGTCCCCGGCTTGTGTCCAAGCCAAATAATAAACATCGCCGGAACCCCATCGTCTACTATTGTCTATATTTTAAGGAACCTCTCGCCTGCCTTCCTGCTGTATTGCCCATGGTCGTGCAGTTTAGAGGATGAGATCAGCTCATGAAAAAAGCCTGCCCTTTCACAGCTACTCACTAACTGCTAATGTTACTCGCGTTAAATAGCAGTCCACTTCTGTGTTTCGGTATGGTTGGCTTTCACACGAAACGTGCCCGAGTACAGTACAGAGCATTCACACTAATCAGTCGAACTTGACTTTGGGGACAAGAGTAATCGGATCCGGGCCCGGGACCCTGATGTGAAAGCACCCATATTTATATATTAGGATTTCATTCAATATTCTCACATTTCATTCAATATTCTCAGGATTCATTCAATATTCTCACATTTCATTCCATATTCTCAGGATTCATTCAATATTCTCACATTTCATTCCATATTCACAGGTTTATAAATGTAATGTACAGTATATATTGATATATTTATATATAGTTAATCTGGCTGCTGAGTTCTTGATAGATAATAATTGTGAGACTGAGTGGGAGTTTCAACAGGTAAAAGGAGAGTTACAGTAGTCCAGGCGTGATGACAAAAAGCATGCATGATTTTTTCGGTCATTAAAATTGAGCATGTGTCTTATCTTGGAGATGTTTCTTTTTTGATAAAAACAAGCTTGGATGATATTTCTGGTCTGCTGCTCAAAGGATGGGTGGCTATCAAAAGGTTCTTTGCCAGGCACTTAACATTTAATAATTGGCTTTAAGTGAACCGAGGGAGGACTGTATCTGTAGTTTATGACGCTGTGGACCAAAGATGAAAACCTCTGTTTTATTGCTATTGAATTGTAGTAAGTTAGCTGCCATCCAGTCCTTGACACTGGATAAATAGGGATGCAGTATGGTTAGAGTGTTTAGTACGTGTGGTTTAAATGATGAGAGGTTGTATTTAAATAATATTTGCGATGCTGAAAACATGGAAAAGGCAGCTTGGGGGTGGCCAACATTTTCAATATTGCTGGTAATCCTGGTCATCAGCATGCCAATCTGAGATATCTCAATATCCACATTTCTTCTAAATATATGTAAGGGATAATATACAGCGAGCCGGTCATTGTTGTGAAAGAGTCCCCGACAGGGCGATGCTGCCTCTCTCATCACCCTGAAGGGGATTCTTTCACAACAATGACCTGCTAGCTGTACATTATCCCACTTATTACACGGCTACTTACTGAAGAAATCAATATTTTGACACAAAACGGTCCTCCAGAGTCCGACATCAGAACTGCGCCCATAGCAACGGTCTGTTATACATAGCAACGGTCTGTTATACATAGCAACGGTCTGCCATAAAGAAATTACAGACCGCAGAATGCCAGGATTGACCAATCAGAATCGAGTATTCAACACAGCCGTGTAATAATAAGCTATATGTGTACCAAATTTGGTGCTTTTATCACAAAATAACTAATAGTCTAGCTGTGCTGCCCCATTATAGGGACCTTTGGAGCTAGAGTAATGCTGCTAGCTACTTTCATTGGACAGAGATGGCGACACTGGGCTTGTTTGTTTCTGTTAGATCATTTTTAACATCCAGTGAAGATTACAAACCCTACCTTTAAAAGCAGTGTCCAAGCTCATCTGGAGTTCAGTACACCATGATGGACCTTTTCTGTTCTCTGCTCTGACATGTTGATACGTTTTACTTAAGCAGTAAACTAGATTCTACAGTATGTTTTCACAAATTACAAATCCAATAACTATATGGATCTTTTCATCGGATTTGAGACTTAGAATGGTGATCACAAAAAGTG
The DNA here is from genome assembly GCA_916700995.1 of Hozukius guyotensis. Classification (NCBI taxonomy): domain Eukaryota; kingdom Metazoa; phylum Chordata; class Actinopteri; order Perciformes; family Sebastidae; genus Hozukius; species Hozukius guyotensis. The sequence goes on along the minus strand of CAKALU010058511.1, from coordinate 6,004 downwards.
TAATTAACAATATTCTTAAAGATCCTGTTTTTATAGTGTCATTAGTATTTATAGAAATTGTTATCCATCACCAAAGTATTTTTTATGTAGGACTCATCTTTCCCATATGATTTAAATGCTGAATTGTTATGTAGCCCTGTTGTTATTTTGCTGAAGTCAGTCAGTTAACAGTTGTTTCTTTATAGTTTTCCCAAGAAGGTGCAGTCCGGGCTGTTGGAGGTTGTCTCTCCTTCTCAGTATTACTACCCCGACTTCACCAGCCTCAGAGAGAGCTTTGGAGACTCCAAGGACAGAGTCAAGTACATTTACCATTTCTCTTACTATTTATTTGAAATGCTAGAAGTATTGCTTGTGTTAAAGGGATAGTTTGGATTGTTTGTGGAGTTGTATGAGGTGCTTCTCCATAGTCAGTGTATGACCTACAGTAGATGACAGTTGGGAGAAACAGACAGGAGACTTTGGTGAATCTGAACTAACCCCTTAAAACACCAAAATAACTAATCCATCGAGGCAATCTGTTTAGCTGCTGCCCCTGTCCACAGCAGTACATTGCTTTGCTCCCGTGCTGGTCCATCCACTGTAAGTAATACACTGACTATGGAGAAGCACCTCATACAGCTTTATTCCCATTTATGTCATCATTTTCTTTGCTGTATCTGTGTATTGACTGCTGTTGGAATGGGATCATTGGTATATACACTACAGTTTATAAAGAGATAAGTAAATGAGCACCAGTAGGTGAATTAGAATTTTATTATAATTCACTTGTCTGGTTAATTATATTCATGTTTGTGTGTCGCACCTTTTCTGCTCTTAGATGGCGAACAAAGCAGAATCTGGACTACAGCTTCCTCATGCTCTATGCTCAGGACAAAGGAACCTATTATGTTCAGGTAGGGCTCAAAGGTCAGACAACTATTGATATATATGTGTTCCCTATAATGGGAGTATACAGTATAGAATGTTTTTTTACGGCCCACCCAGATAGTATGGAGATCCAGCTCAAAGTGCAGCCGAGATGATGAAAGACACAAATACACGCTGTGATGGGAACCAAACATATGTGATGTATTTAACCATTAACCAGTGATCTCCAAACGCCGTTAGGAGCAGTCAACCCAGCAGTCAGTTTGAAACACACACAGGTGGGTAGTTATCATGAGCAGCAGAACCCCCCCCCCGCCATGTTCAAACAGACTCAGAACAAGACAGAGGCAGACAAAACCTCAAAGTTCAGCAGAGGAAGACGTCACAACACCCACGCTCTCTGACTGAGAGAGAAACCACAATAAAAGAGCACTTAGCACCAAAGATGGAGAGGACAGTTATGTGCTCCCCGGGGGGGGTGGGGGAGATCTGACTGCAGCCTTGTTGCAAGCTTGAAATAGTTGTTGAGGATTTCTGTAATGGAGTCGTCTCTCACTCAAACCAAATAGTGGCTGCTTACTGAAATGACTTACTGTGTGGTGTGATTTCCAGTTGGAGGATGATATTATAGCAAAGACAGGCTACTTCAACGACATGAAGAACTTCGCCACCCGGGAAGAATCCAAACGGTGGCTCTTCCTGGAGTTCTCCCAGCTTGGATTTATAGGTGTGTATGAAATATTAACGTGGAAGGTAAATCCACATAATGAGCCTTGTTTTTATTTGTAGTGTATACTGACAGTAACATGTGTGTGTGTGTGTGTGTGTGTGTGTGTGTGTGTGTGTGTGTGTGTGTGTGTGTGTGTGTAATCCTCTAGGAAAGATGTTTCGAACCCGTGACCTCCCGATGATTGCAGAGTTCTTCCTGATGTTCCACAGAGACAAACCCATCGACTGGCTGCTGGATCACATTCTGTGGGTGAAGGTTTGCAACCCAGAGAAAGACGCAGTAAGTCAAACACACCTAATAATATGCACATGAAGCAGTAATCTGACATTTTACTTAAGATTCAACATAACCATAGCAATATCTTAGAGGGCAATTCATCTGGCAAAAGGACAAAACCAAGACTCAAGGAAGTGTAAAAACACGTGCGATATGGTAAATTGAAAACTAGAGCACCAGCACAGGAAAGATAAAATCTAAAAATAAATAAGAAGGAACAATAAAAAAACCTCAACAAGAGCAATAACCTACACTACATACAGTATACTAAAGTGCATCCTTCTTAAAGTGTCCCTTTTGCTTAATGTGCATGATAAAAGCCTATTGTAGCTGGAATAGAAAAAATGGATGCAAGACGTTCAAAAGATTAGATCAAAGCAAACTGATAACAATAAAGATCAATAACAGTATATAACACAAAAACAAGGCAAAGACTAGACATTATTCTACACATGGTTGGAACATCCAACCATCCATCCATTATCTGTAACTGCTCGTCCTATTCAGGATCGCTGGAGCCGATCCCAGCTGACATTGGGCGAAGGCGGGAGGGTAAACCCTGGACAGGTCGCCAGACTATCACAGGGCTATTGTTGGAACAATGAAGCTATTTTATTATTGGTCTTTATTGACCATTATTAAAGACTCCACACTTTTTAAAGGTTCTATATATGAGATTTTGAACGTGAATATAGCATCAAACAACTATGTAAAGATATAGAGGAGTAATGTCTACCTGAGCAGAGGGTGAAGTCTCTCTCTCTGTGTGTGTTGGAATCAGAGCTTCTCTGTGCTGTGTTGACACAGCCAGGCTGGCCGTGTGCATGTTCGTGTGAGTCTCTCCCTTTGAAACTGTTGGTCCTCCCCGTGTTTACAAAGAGACTAAGAGAGTGACCTCCCACAAAGGTAGCTAGCGTTAACAGGATAGTTAGCAAGCTAATATTACTTTACATGGGTTCAGGTCACTTGGCAGATGGAAGAAATAGCTCCTTATCAAGCATACTAATGTTACTAAAATAACTCTTTACTGTAGAAAAGCATCAACATTCCAACCAACGAAATAATAACCACGATGTACATCCTCTCACTCGTCTTCCTCTTGCTTAGTGTACATCCTCTCACTCGTCTTCTTCTTGCTTAGTGTACATCCTCTCACTCGTCTTCTTCTTGCTTAGTGTACATCCTCTCACTCGTCTTCCTCTTGCTTAGTGTACATCCTCTCACTCGTCTTCTTCTTGCTTAGTGTACATCCTCTCACTTGTCTTCCTCTTGCTTAGTGTACATCCTCTCACTCGTCTTCTTCTTGCTTAGTGTACATCCTCTCACTCGTCTTCCTCTTGCTTAGTGTACATCCTCTCACTCGTCTTCCTCTTGCTTAGTGAACATCCTCTCATTCGTCTTCTTCTTGCTTAGTGTACATCCTCTCACTTGTCTTCTTCTTGCTTAGTGTACTTACCTCCTCACTTGACATTGTTCACTAAAGTGTAGTCTGACTCAGTGGATGTAGACTGTAGGTGTCAGCCTTCCATTGGCCTCCTATTTCACGTGGCATTCTCCCCTTCCGCTATCTGTGCTGTTTATTTTCAAGGCCATCGACGCTGCATCGGCTTAGCGCCGCCTAAGATGATTGTGATTGGTTTAAAGAAAAAGAAACAAGCCAGGGAGTTTTTCCCCCGATAGCAGGATGATAATGTGTGGAGCCAGACCATCCTTTAGCACTGACACAAGGCTGTGGAGACAGGTCTGGCTATGGGAGACCAACAAAAGGGTAACCCTATTCTGTTGTTTATCTGGTTGTGTGTCCAGGGACCGAGAACACGAAGGGAGCGGGGAGGTGTCGCCGATGCGCCCATTTGTTTTGTTCTGTGATGCGAATGGTCTAGTGCAACATCTAGTGGTTCTGAATGTCGTATATAGAACCTTTAATGTCCGCATTTCATAAACATAAACATTAGTTCCTCAATCAAATTATCCATTCTTCCATTATCTGTCCTGTTCAGGGTCGCTGGAGCCGAGCCCAGCTGACATTGGGCGAAGGCGGGGGGGGCGGGGTAGACAGAGGCCCTGTTCAGACCTGGTATTAACATGCGTCCTCAGTGATTGGATCACAAGTGGACAACTTGAAGTACAGGTGTGAACACACTCAAGACACATTGAGGTAGCATTGAGATCGGATCGGAATTATTATCATACTGTGGGAGATGTGTCTGTGTTTTTGTTCCGCTGCTTGGCACGGACCTGACACCCGACCGCCCCCCCGCCTGTTCTCTCTCCCCCCGGCTCTCTGGAGCTCTGTACTCCGCTGTTGTCTGGCAAAGGCAGCGGTGCCCCGGGGACCGCCGGTACAATAACCTTTTATTTTGATGTTAAAAAAATGTTAATAAAATGTACCCGAATTCATGAATATGTAGAATATTACTACTGACATTAATGTAATATTACGTCACAACGGCTGCTGTATTAACCGTGTGTTCACCACGTGTTTATTTGCATAATAGAGCATTGAAGTGAGATCGGATCACAAGTGGTCACTGAAGACACATGTGGAGACGCATTCTAATGCCAGGTGTGAACAGACATACTTAGAGCTGTCCACTTGTGATCCGATCACTGAGGACGCATCTTAATACCAGGTGTGAACAGGGCCTCAGACAACACGCTCACATTCAATCCTATGGGACATTTAGAGTCACGAATGAGCCTAACGTGCATGTCTTTGGACTGTGGGAGGAAATTGGAGAACCCGGAGAAAACCCACGCTAACACGGGGAGAACATGCTAACACGGGGAGAACATGCTAACTCCACACAGGAGGACTCCAAGCCGGGTTTGAACCCTGTGAAGCGACAGTGCTAACAACTGCACCACCGCGCCGTCCTCCATCACATTATGCTGTTCAGTAATTATTATTATTCAGAATGTGGAAACAGTCTTCACAGAAGTGGAGCAGGTTGTTCAGGGGTAAATACTTGAGGAGTGTACATAAGTGATAATGACGTTTACTTTATGACGGTGTAGTGACCTACATGCTGGTGGTGTGTTGTCTCATCCAGAAACACTGTAATGAACAGAAGGCCTTGCTCAAGCAGAGGTACAAGCCCTCCCTCTTCCAGCATGTCGGCCTCCACTCCTCTCTGCAGGGGAAGTTACAGCACCTGAAGGTGAGTGTCCTCTGCTCTCTGTGTTAAACCAACATCCATAATCTGCCTAGGACTGTGTTTCACATCTTTCTATTCATTTAATAACACTAATGTCTGAAAGTAATTCATTAAGAAACGAGACAATGTGATTGATTTATCAGTGAAGTGTATGGATCTATTTACCAGATTATTTAACAGTAGAGGTTTCTTGATGTGAAATAGCTTCATGCTGCTGTTTCTCAGGAGTTTGTAGTATGGCTTCCCGTAGCTTGTAGCTTCATGAGCTACAGTTTTAAAGTAGCATCCCCGACACTGCTTGTGTCATGTGACAGTAAACAGCCTCTTCTGTCTCTCTTCCACTAGTGTACCATGCAGGCCTCCTGCAAACAGTTTTTATACCATTTTGGTCACCGATACAAGCAGACTGTGTTCAGTAGGGTTACAACACTCAGCACAGTTTTCTGACTGTTCAGTGTTTGCTGGCAGTGAGAAGTAGCTTTAAGTTCTGAGGACTCAGTAACATCACTAGGACTGTACCAAATACTAAAAGTACTACAAAATAAAAATCTAAATCTTCAATTTGAATAAAGTGATTCATTGGATGAAATGAGTTATCGGCATCGGACCAGTCTACCTCGTCTACTGTATCCCACAATGCAAAGCTCTGGACCACTACAAGCTACGGTTACAACAACAACAACAGCCAAAACTGGCTTGTTCTTTACATTTTTCGTAGCTATTTCATCACTAAATTCACGTCTGAAATTTTTGAGACGAGAAATCAACTGTGTAGATTTTGAATATTGACAGGTTTACGATATTAGATGTTGAATCGAACATTTGCTCCGACGTTTTCAGAGTTTGCAGTCACAGCTAGCAAGCGCCTGCCGGGGTCGCTGGAGAGGGAAGAGGAGAGGGAAGAGGAGAGAGAAGAGGAGAGGAAAGGAGAGGAGAGGAGAGGGAAGAGGAGAGAGAAGAGGAGAGGGAAGAA
>CAKALU010058510.1:52924-83432 GCA_916700995.1 Hozukius guyotensis | reverse complement strand
TCACATCCTCTCTTTTTAACATCTCTCTATTCCACACTTTCCATTCCTCAATCCCATATTTCTTTAATTTACTTTCTTTACCACTCGCCTTCTCTTCAATTTTTTCTTTAAGATCACTTAAGTCTTGTATCTTTAGACTTCCATTAAAAGGGAATCCCCATTGATTCCATTGCTTTGAATGTTTTAGGACCCCGGGCCCGTAAACATTTTCCATCTGAGAAGCAGGTCCCTTTGCGGGGATCTTGCTTCCACTCTTTCCCATTTTAACCCCTGGTTAAATTAAACTATTCCCAGAACAGTTATCACAAGCCCCCAGGACTTCACACAGATCTGTTTTACTCTTAACCCCTGGTTAAATTAAACTGTCCCCAGAACAGTTATCACAACCCCCCAGGACTTAACAGTATTGTTTCAGAACTGAAATTGACCAACCTGATTCAGTTGTCTAGGAGGAATTATTTCGGATTCTTTTCCTATGCCCGTATTGAGTCAAGATCCTGTCACCCTGTGTGTCTCCACCAACTCTCACTGGACTGGGCTCTCAATATTCCAAACCGTCGAATTTACTTCGCACAGGCGGAGGTCTTTCAGTCAGGAGTCCCGGACTCCCCTGTGCACGGTGTCAGATGAGTCTCTGTTGGTGAGGAGAAATGGGGGTATTTAGGATCCCGGATGAGCCCCCAGAATGTTGGAGAAATGATTAAAATAAACAGTCTCTGTTCATTCAGTTAAGAAGCAATTACAATTTATTTAGCAAATGCATTTGGGTCCATACAACAGACAAGTCAGTGTAAAAGACAAAGAGCTCCCTCACTACAGCATTCTTTATCATCTTGGTTTAGCCTCCCCCCTTTGTGGCCCACACCTTCCACCCTGTGATTTAGTTAGTTTGAGCAGAGTGCAGGTGCAAGAAAGATAAGAAGTGTTACTACACTAGGACAGTCTGAGCTTTCCCGGACCATTCGGATAAATCTGAGTACACAAATTTTACATACACATCACAAGGGACATGGTATTTTTTTAATATTTAATAATTTAAACATGAACCATGATGTTTCGCTAACTCAAGTAGCTTTTGTGCCTAAACTGAACCATTTTTTTCTTGAAAATAAATAAAAAATATATTGCTTTACATAGTCAGATTCTAACAGCCTGCGTTGATCCTGTGTATCCAGTGCATCACCATTTTTCTTCCATATATGATGTGTTTTGTTACTCCATAAAAGCTGCATCTAACACACGCATAAGCCGACTTTAACAGGCAAGCTCAATTTTCCTATGGATACCCAGTTTCATCTTTTAATACTGTCTATTAAGTCAACAGGAATGTGGCCTTTAAAGCTGAAGTAGGCGAGATTGAAATATGATTAAAAAAAGTTATTTCTATAAAACGGTCGCTATATCGTGACAGTAGTACATGAAACAGGTAACCTGAAAAAAATCATATGCCTCTGTGTCCTCCGGTGTCCTCCGGTGTCCTCCGGTGCTCCTAACGGCACCAGGATAAAAGACAGAAATATATTATATTGTGATTCATTCCCATGCATGCTTCTCAGTGTAATCTCTCCCTCTCCTGTTGCGCTGTGCTCAGGCAGTCTGTAGATGTGTGGCAGGCAGGAGGACGCCGCTCTGCAGGAGTTGGGAGTTCAGTCGCTGTGACTTTCTATGGTTACATTTACTCTCTCTCTCTCTGAAACTTTCTCTGGATTGGAACTTTTCAAAGCGCGAGAAAGTGGTGCACTATAGTATAAGCGCCGTAGCTCTCATGCCATTCAAATGTTTTGTTGAGTATTTTTTTTATTGAACCTAATTCAGCAAAGTTGTAAAATTCTTCCATTTCTGTCAGGGTATAATAAAGAATATAACTATAACTACACTTGGACTTGAGCCTTTTGACTTGAAAACGCTGACCTTCCCCCAAACCCAAAGATTAAAGAGTTCAATATACTGTATATATGTTATATATATAAACTGGAAAAAGAAAGTTCGGAAACTTGTGTTTGGTGGATTATTTCTCTGTTGTTACAATGCTAATTGGCATTGTATTTTACATCGTTGGAAAGCCTGTTTATTTCCCTTCACAATGATGTCCAACTTGTAAGGATCATGCATTTGTGGGATGAGCGGCACAGCTGATTATGTGGGTAGCGCCCAAGAAAAATTTGCCAAAATGCTCTGCCAATGGTGAGGTGCGTTGTCATCTTGGAGGATGAAGTTAGGTCCCAGATTGTGGAGATATGGGATCGCCACTGGCTGCAGAATCTCATTCCGATATCTCACTGCATTGAGATGGCCTTCAATGATGACAAGCCTTGTTTTGCCAGTGAGGGAGATGCCGCCCCACACCATGACACTGCCCCCAACAAATGGCAAATTGGCAAATTTTTGTCGGGCGCTACCCACATAATCAGCTGTGCTGCTCATTCGACAAATGCATGATCCTTACAAGTTGGACATCATTGTGAAGGTAAATAAACAGGCTTTCCAACGATGTAAAATACAATGCCAATTAGCATTGTAACAACAGAGAAATAATCCACCAAACACAAGTTTCTGAACTTTTTCTTTCCAGTATATATTAAAATGTTATGGTCCATTCTGGACCAGTTGGAGCTGAGCTGGTGCAGACTGACTGAGGAAAGTGGACAGGTTCTACTGCAGGCCAAAGCAGTCGAGCATGGAAGTGATAAAAGCATGAATGACTTTGATTTTCCGCCAGACAGATTAGTGACTCTGACACACCATCTATTTGTGTGTGTGACATTAGAAGGCTGTGCCCCCTCTGACAGATCAATGTCTCGGCCCCTCATCCTGTCTCCATCCAGATAATGGGGTTTAATGGGGCCAGTCCCCTGAGACTCATCCAGTATGAGATGCCATGGGGTGGGGGGGGGTTGCTCCAGGATGGAGGTGGGGTGTCTGCCATGTGTTAGTTTTTGTGACAGAAACTCTGTCATAATTTAATCAGCGTATTTGACTGACAGATCCACATTGTGGTATTAATCAGAGTAAGGTTACACTGCAGACCATCTGCACACGGACCGAGAATGACTCAAGTCCCCGTCTCTGTCACTCCGTACAGGAAATCAATATGCACTCTAGTCAATGGACAGACAGGGTGTCTTCTGTCTTATAGGACATCACCACAAAGCTGAACTCTTCTTGAAGCAGCACGGCTCATTCCATTTCTGTCTTCTAAATAGCATTTTTTTTGTCTGCTATAGCAACATATCTGCTCTGTAAATCACTTGTTGTGTGTTCTTTGAGAAAAAAAAATCAGAAAGCAACAGGCAGAAATTGATATTATTTATTTTTTGGTTTCATGATGGCGCCCCCTAGTCGCACTAAGTCAACGCTAATGAACGCCACTCTGTATCCATCTGTGTAGATGGAGACCTTATATCGATACAGCCAATCAAATCTTGCATAAAGCTGTAACATCAGTGTTCTAACTCCAAGTTCAAAATGACCCATTTGACTGTTCCAAAAGGCCGATCTCTATTAAGATGCTACCTTTAAGTGTATGTGCTATTGTACGGCCTAATCCCAATGTCCACCCCCCCCTTAAGGCCTTAAGCCCTGAACCCTCAGGGACTTGACTGACGTCACCTAGTAAAAGGTTGAGTGTGAGAGGCTGCGAGGGCTTGAAACGGTATAAATACAAATGAGACAGCACTTTGCGGCGTGCGGTTTTTATCTAATGTTTTTTTACTGCCTAGTTGAACGTCTTCCAGGCTCTTGGCTTATGAGAAAAAAAATCTATTTACTTGTTTTTGTCAAACTTCATTAAGCAAAATTAAAAGAAGTGGTTGAAATATGACACCTGCTACTCTGAGCTGAGACTCTGTATGGATGCATTCATGGTCAGTTTGTAGCGTCCGTCGTCTGACTTTGTATTGATAACATGCCGCTGATACGCCAAAATGGGTTTTATTTCTATCATAGACGGCAGCTGGACCGCAGACCTCAGATCAGCTCTTACTGCTTGTTTTCCTCCGGTCTGTGAAATCTTGCAGATGCCGTTAGGAGCACCGGAGGACACGGAGGAACGGGATTTTTTTCAGGTTACCTGTTTCATGTACTACTGTCAGGATATAGCGATATAAAAATAGCTTTTTTTAATCATATTTGCTCCAATCTCGCCTACTTCAGCTTTAAAGGCCACAGTGCTGTTGACTTAATAGACAGTATTAAAAGATGAAACTGGGTATCCATAGGAAAATTGTGCTTGCCCTTAAAGTCGGCTTATGCGTGCGTTAGATGCAGCTTTTATGGAGTTTTATAAAAATATATTTTTTTAATCATATTTGCTCCAATCTCGCCTACTTCAGCTTTAACCTGGATTATTCACTCTGGTTTTCACAGCATCATAAGATCCGTATATGGGGTTAACAGTCATGCTATTGGTACAGAGGAGATGTGTGAAAAGATGTATACATGCATTTGAAATGCAGTTCTATTGCTACATTGTCAGATTAGCTCTTTTGCATCTTTCTCATCACTAAAGACTTAATTCTTTTGGCCGCCACGTACACAACCAGCGGCGTAAGGTAGTTACGACGGGCCCCAGTGCACGACAGTTAATGAAACACACACATACACACAAGCCAAAAGAATCTAATTTAGAGCTTTGCTACCATCTCCTCCTGTTCTTTTCTCTCTTGACTTTTCTTACTGCCACTTTTATGCTTGAAAGGCATGACTGCTCGCTGGGCTTACAGATGTGCTCAGCTTGTCAGTCTTGACAGATGTTGCGCCTACACTACCGTAGCTATATCACATGTCTCGTCACATCATCAAATAGAGACTTCACATTGGACAACATCAACATACTGTACATATTACTCAGCAATCATCATTCCATATCAGTATATGAAAAAAATACCAAAGAAAATGAGAAATTATTCATTGAATTTAATAGTTTTTTTCATAGTTTATTCATAGTTTTTATAGTTTATTTAGAATAAACATGTACATTTGTTATAGATTGTTACTGACTACTACCAAAAAAGAAAAAGAGGCATATACAGTATATGAAATGGCACTGTTTAAAGTTTGATGTGTTCTTCTTTGAACACAGGTGTATTTCTGATCTGAATCATTCACAAGGGCCCATTCTCCGTCCAACACACACACATGGAGGATCTGCTCTCTCTACAGTTTGTCATTTCTACCACTGTGAATTCAGTGAAGCCATACATACAGAACTCTGTCTCCTCTACATCCAAAGGGAAACACCAGAAGAGGCAAGCAGGGAAGGATTAATCTGATATTTATACATAATTAATATCCACAAACAGGCACAAAATATTTCGGACCGCCTGATATCTGTCTCCTGAGGCAGCCTCCGCCCTCCAAACCCGAGAGCACAGAGAAACGCAGTTTATCAGTCCAGCTGCTTTCCAAGCACAAACTCCACTTAACCTGATTATTAAACAATGCCAAAAGACTACTTGGGAGAATGGAAGACAGAAACTAAGAGCAAAAAGTGGATTACGTTGTTATCTGGCCAAAAGTAAATTGTGAATTGGCAGAATATCTCTTTACTGTCGGGGGGTGGAGACGAGACGCAAAGGCTCACAAACCATTTGGCAAGTAAAAAAATAGGGGTAAAATATATCTTTGCACCGAGAGAAATAAATGATGTGGCCAGTGTTGGATGAGCGACGTTCCTCCTCATCTGTGAACGATATGCTATAAACTCTAAACTAACGTTCTATTGCCTCCAGCAGCTTGAGGCGTTTGTCCTTGTCTCCTTTCTAATGCAGGAAAACTGTGAAACTCTTTACTTTGATAAAGACCTTAAATCTTACATAAGGCTTAAAAAAATATATTTCAACCATTTCTCGGAGTTGTTCAAGGAAGAGAGAACAGCATAACTGGCTGCACAGTTTGTCACCACATGGCACAGCGTAAAATGCCGTTACATTATATGACCAGTACACAAGATATATGTTGATGAAGAACACGACGGCCCAGTCGTTCCATTAAAAGCTGCTGACCACTGCATATGTTCAAAAAAAGCTATCCGCCTTTGGTCTTCCTTTTTCCATTCACACAACCCCAAATATATTTTTTTTAAATAAACATAATAAGAAAATGTTTTTCATGAATGTATCTGCAAAATTGCAAAAAGTTCACACTGCATGTTCGTGTGAATGTTTTCTTTACAATATCCACTAATGGCAAATAAGGTATGATCAAAGCTTTTATTGTTAAAGAAAAGATTGTTGTGTGAGTTAAAGGTACTGTTTGTAACTTCTTACACGTATAAATCGGGTCGGTGTCCCGTGCGCGCTCGCGTGTGGCTACGCTGTTCCAACACAAACTACACGGAAGCACCAAAATCGCAAAGTTATATCTAGTGAAGCCCGTCTTGCAAAACAGTGTTAACTCTTCCTGCTCCAGCCTCAGGGGAGACCGTAGCTTTGGTCTCCAGGGCCGGAGTCAATGCTGCTCTGCTCCTCTTCCTGCTTGCCTTCACTCACACACCGCGCTCGTTCTCTATCACTCCACCTCTCACGTGCATGCGCGCACACTACACACTGCAGAAGACGGGAGTCTGAAGCAGGAAACACAGTATCAGCAGTGATTCATGGAGAGACCTTCGTCTGGTCAGCTAACATTACTGCCAAGCAGCTGAAATATAGAGTGATATTGTGCTTTTAGCTGACGTGTGTCGCCTCACTGTTTTGAGCGATGCTCGTTCATGTCTATGTAGAGCGAGCACAAGCGCGAGCAACAGGACGCTGACTTTCGTTGACTTAACGGCCACAGGTGTCGCTGTTAACAAGACATTTCTGATTCTTACATAGAGTCCCTTTAAATTTGGAAAAAGTCAACAATGACACAAGACAGAACGTGATTACTTTTTCTGTATTTAAAGAATTAGGCTGGCATTATTCTGTGTTTCTACTCCGTCTCTCAACACTTTCTGATCATCTTTACACAGTAACTTTCTAAAAACAGCTGGTAGGTTCCAAGAAACTGTCAATAATTAATAGTGCATTTGTAGGCGACTGTTTTGCACAATCCACATTTGGTGCTCCAGTGATAATTTCCAGGTGTACGTGGGATTGAGTCAAAATAAACCACAGTGTGTGTTCATGGTAATGTCGGAACATGTCGCCCAGTGCAACAGTGAGGCTCACTAATGTGTTTTTAATGGAGCTCTATGGCACAGATATCAGGCTCTGATATACACACAACTGTCACAGGGTGTGTACGAGGCAGCAAGGAAAAGGACCCAAATGCAGACGACAGAAATTACTTTAATGGCAAAGTCTGTAAGTCCAGACAGAAGTGGCACGAGACTCCGTAGGTTAACAGGAATGGGGCAGATAGTTTGGTGCACAGGCACAAACAACAGTCAGAGATTTCCTCTCAGTCGACACAGTGGCTCTAACATAATAATAAGTACACCTTTTGTTGGTTATCAGTTTGACGGAAGTAGAGGAAGAAGTGGACACTTAGAATGAGCTGCAAACTTTACCTTCATGTACTTAATATTTTTAGTAGGGCTGTCAATCGATTAAAATATTTAATCACGATGTCCATAGTCAATAACGATTAATTACAAATTAATCACACATTTTTTATCTGTTCAAAATGTACCTTAAAGGCAGATTTGTCAAGTATTGAATACTCTGATTAACATGGGAGTGGGCAAATATGTTGCTTTATGCAAATGTATGTATATATGTATTATTGTAAATCAATTAACAACACTAATATTGTCCATAAACCCTCACAGGTACTGCATTTAGCATAAGAAAATATGCTCAAATCATAACATGGCAAACTGAAGCCCAACAGGCAACAACAGCTGTCAGTGTGTCAGTGTGCTGACTTGACTATGACTTGCCCCCAAACTGCTTGTGATTATCATAAAGTGGGCATGTCTGTAAAGGGGAGACTCGTGGGTACCCATAGAACCCATTTACATTCACATATCTGGAGGTCAGAGGTCAAGGGAGCCCTTTGAAAATGACCATGACAGTTTTTCCTCGCCAAAATTGAACGTAACTTCGTTGCTTTATTTAGCCTCCTTCTTGACGGAGTAGTATGACAGTATGATTCATCAGGTTTTTCTAGTTTCATATGATGTCACTATCTTCACTCTAGCTTTAAAACTGAGCCCGCTACAACCTAAAAATCACAATGCTATGTCAACAAAGCACAGAGAGGTTCACACAACACACACAGAGGGAGAGAGATTTCATTCTCTGCTCAGGTAGACATTACTCCTCTATATCTTTACATAGACACTAGTTGTTTGCTGCTATATTAATGCTCTGAATTTCGAATTGAGCACCTTTAACCTTGGGTCTTGGATTCATGTTAGGAAGTGAAACGTGATCTCTTTTCACTGCCAGTGTGGACAGGAGTGTAAATCAGCAAAATCAGTGGCAGGATGTGAAATATGCTGCCCTTAGTTACTGTTGCTATGCTTCTCAAGTTTTCCGTTGTCACACAGCATATGCAGTTTTCAATGATCGCAGGTGCAGATTTACCCCTCACAATTTACAGAAAGTTCTGAAACAACAGTATAACAACTTTGAGCAGTTAGCGTGAAAATGCATTCTGGGATACTTGGCCACCCGAAGTCCAGACAAGTCAACTCCCAACGTACAGGCTAGAACACTTCCAGTCATTTTGACTGTACTTGTCTAGTTGAGAACTAATGCACTTCAATTTTGAGTATTGATTTTATTACACAAGTTGTACTCATTTACAACATGTTTGTAAATTATTATTTCTGAATATTAATTATTTATTTACAACTTTTCAACACATCCACAAATTATATGTTTTCACAATCTGAATAGAATTTCCTGTGGTTTGTTTTTCCATTTACCTGTTTACATATTGATGGCTTTTGTGCTAACAAAAGAGATGTTTGTACGGCTCAAAATCCTTCAGACCACTTTGGATCCTGTTGCAGTTCTATTGAAACTCCATTCACCAGCACAGATATCAAGTATCATATCATTGAAATCCCCAAAGAGAACTATAGAGTCTCTAGAGGGTATCCTTTTTGGAGCATCATCCAGAGATGCCAAGAAGGCCGGATACTCTGAACTGCTGTTCGGTGCATAAGCACAAACAACAGTCAAGTCAGGGACTTCCTGTCAGCGACTCACAATCGCATAGAGGTAACCCTCTCGTTCAGTCGGGGGCTCGTCAGTTGAGCCCCATGGCTCAAGGCCCGGCCACCAAACTTTTGGTGGCCCTCCCAGGTCTGGCTCCAGGAGGAAAACCCCGGTTTCCCTAATCCTGGGCAAGGTGCTGCAGCTCCTTCTTGGCCAATTCATACAGGGTCTGTGAATTGCTCGAAGTCTGGCACTCCCCTGGGACCACTTTGCAGTGGGAGACCCTACCAGGAGCTATTGTCCCCGACATACCTCTTAGTGGCTCGTCTCCCTACCAGGGAGTGTTTCCAGGTGAGGGGTAACCACGGCAGCGACAGCGAGAGAAAGAAAGGGGCAGCACTGAGTACAAGGAGGCAGGACTGTGCTGGAGAGTAATAGCGCTATCACAAATTCATAAAAATATATAATAAAATAGTCGAAAAAATAGAATGAATCCATCAGTTCGTCAGTGTTTTCAATGTATCGTGTATGGCAGCAAATATGGTGCAGATCAGTTTCAGTAAACATATCTGTGTACATGTTGTCTGCCAGGTGCAAAGGAACAGAAGTTGTGAAATGACTTTTTGCAATGCACAACATGAAGCTGTAGTTCCTGTTACACCTGCAGGATGCGTCATATAAACACCTCACACAACGCAGCACATCTGTGAATCACAAACAGGCCTGCAGAGAAGCCATGAGGCCTGACAGTTGGTTAGGATGGTGATGAAGCGCTGAGAGCTTCTCTGGGGACCAGAAGGAAATGTGTTTATGAAGATACGGCTGCCATATGCTTGTTCCTGTATGTTGTTTACAACATGCTGAGACAGCAGGGAGAGGCGGGAGTGTGGAAACGGGATTATGTTAACTGTTCTAAGTGATTTGGGATCTTTGCACCAGTGGGTATATGTTGGTCTGAATGCTGTTTCAGAAGCATAGAGAAGTCAAGAAGAAGATAAATTGATTGTCTTGAAAGTGCCATGATGCTCAATGGGTTCTGATTGAGTCACCCATAGAAAAACATGTGCAACTGCTTTAGAAAATATCTGGTTCTTTGATAAGAAGGTGAAGGTACAATAATAATAATAATGACTAGAATGGCACTCGGAGAGCGCAGACCTCCGCCAAGGTGCGTGACTTTAAAAACAGATCACAGCTCCCAGCTGGCGGTACCGTGAGGTGGTCGGCTTGTTATTAACATGGTGTGTTTCCGTGTAACGTATCGGCGGATGCCTCTCTCATTCAGCAGCCTTGTTATGTCTGTATGACGTTACACTACATTGTTTGTCATCCCGTCATCTACCACTGTTTTCATTCTCACCGCGGACGGCCAGCAGCTCCCGCACACACATGTATCTGTCTGCTCTCAGAAGGAAGTAGGCGGGGTCACACGTCATGAGTTACACTGTGCATGTGTTATACCCTGTGGTCTTAAAGTGTCAGTAGGCAGTATATTTTTGGCATCATTGGGCAAAAAATTCCATAATAATCTTTCAGCATATTGTAATTCAAGTGTTCTGAGAGATAACTAGACTTCTGCTCCTCCTCATGGCTCTGTTTTCAGGCTTTAGAAAATCTAGCCCGTGGCGGGATACTTTGACCAATCACAGGTCATTTAATTGAGAGAGCGTTCCTATTGGCTGTCCTCCGGTGTTCATGTGACCAGAACTTGGCGTTTCTTCAACAGATTTCACAATGGCGGCCGGGTCACAAACTTTCTAATTTTACAGCTAAACCGTGAACTACAAGATGATTCTGAAAACATTTGAGGAGAGAAATAGGCATTAACGTAACATAATATTGATTCATATTTGATCAGCGCTGCCTAGTTTGACCGTTTGGTCGGAGTTGGCGAGTGATTGACAGCCGGCTCTCATAGACAGCAGATGGACAGCAGACCTCAGATCAGCTCTTACTGCTTGTTTTCCTCCGGTCTGTGAAATCTTGCAGATGCCGTTAGGAGCACCAGAGGACACAGAGGAACATGATTTTTTTCAGGTTACCTGTTTCATGTACTACTGTCACCATATAGCGACCGTTTTATAAAAACAACTTTTTTTAATCATATTTCTCCAATCTCGCCTACTTCAGCTTTAATGCTCAGGCTGATCGGAATTCTTAAAAAAATGAATCCAGATCATGATCCGGATCGCCACCAAAATCGAATCGATTGTTCATTGTGCTACACTCCACCCCTCCAAAACATTTCATTCAAATCCATCACAAACTTTTGGAGTAATCCTGCTAACAGACAGACAGACAGACAGACAAACAAACAAAAAAAACAACGCCGGTGAAAACAAAATCTCCTTCCAAGGCCAGAGCTAAAGATGATTTAGTTTAAATCAGTTAACTTTAGTCTGGATCAGTGTGAATTCAGCAACTATGCTGAAGTATTCTGCATTTTTCTGACTAATTTTTCTCCTGCAGTAATGGCAGCTAAGGCACACAATCATACAAACTGACTGAAAAAAAACAGGATTTCTCAGAATTGAAGTTGAAATAATGAAAGCCTGTGGCCATAACATAAATATTGGTCATTTTTACATTATTCAGGAGACCCTAGTGTTCCTGCTGTACAGTATGTTGAGGGCCATTGAGGATTTTATTAGAAGAAAACGTTGAAAAAAAACACTTCCAGAACCAGCAGGTCCTGGGGCAAAAGCTTCTGTCTCACATTCCTCATCCTAGTCCATTTAGTGGAAGCTGTAACACGCCAGGAAATGTAACCTGCAAAAGGTAAGGAAGCCTCTTAGCAAGCAAACATGATGTTTACAATTCAAGCCACAAAATATTCTTTAAAAGTCGGCTTTGCAAAAGTTATACGAGGAAGGGAATGCATTTGTTTGTTAGGCCTTAAGGATAGACACAATGCATTTTGGTGAGAAACTCTGAATGTAAACTTAATCTTTGTCTACGAGAAAACTCCTCAGGGCACCTGTAAGTTGAAATGACAAAGTTCATTTGATTGGGTGCTGCCTCATCCTGTGGCCCTCTGCCCTGTGCAAGGGACTGAACACCTTCAGTATTATTATGCTCACGCGGTGCATACATAAATCTATAATAAATCTGTTTTATTTGTTTACTAGAAGGCGACAAGATACATACACAATGTGTCTTGTCATTGGATACATCACTCACCTTGGAAGTGAGTGATGGGTGTCATTTTTCCCCCACAGCCATGTGTGGTAATGCCTTTCTTGTACATTTGAAACCTTTGCACTGATGGTTACATTAGAGTAACAGAAATTAGTTTCTGTTTTTGACAAAAATAATATCTAATTTTGAAAAAGGTGTCTGGATATTTGACAACTCCCCAAAGACTCTTCTGTCCCCCAAATTATAACGGTTAATTAGAATTTTGACCTCTTTTGACAGCAAGTACACCCTTATTATATTAGACTGCAACAGTCTTGATGGATTATGAATATTCCTGTTGAAAAAAACCTCTTCAAATTTTTTATTTTTATAGAACTTTTCTAGTAGAATAGGGGTTTATTTCTCTGACTTAAACGCAGTGATTGTGATGAAGAATCCCCAGTCACCAGAATAAAATGTTTATCTTAACTGTTTAACTTTCACTAAAATGTTTAATGTTTCTGCAAACCACGGATATGTTGAATCTCGATGTTTATGAACCAAAAATACGTTTAGTATCAACACTTTTTACATATGTGTATATCAGTGTAATTGTGTTTTAACCGCTTGTGGTGTTTTCGCGGTTTCAAAACTAAATTACGTTTAAGACTACACACAAGACTACTTGGTTAGGGCAACAAGACTACTTGGTTAGGTTTAGGCAACAAAACTACGTGGTTAGGTTTAGGCAACAAGACTACTTGGTTAGGTTTAGGCAACAAAACTACTTGGTTAGTCTTAGGCAACAAGACTACTTGGTTAGGTTTAGGCAACAAGACTACTTGGTTAGGTTTAGGCAACAAGACTACTTGGCTAGGTTTAGGCAACAAGATTACTTGGTTAGGTTTAGGCAACAAAACTACATGGCTAGGTTTAGGCAACAAGATTACTTGGTTAGGTTTAGGCAACAAAACTACTTGGTTAGGTTTAGGCAACAAAACTACTTGGTTAGGTTTAGGCAACAAGACTACTTAGTTAGGTTTAGGCAACAAAACAACTTTGTTAGGTTTAGGCAACAAGACTACTTGGTTAGGTTTCAGGCAACAAGACTACTTGGTTAGGTGTAGGCAACAAAACTACTTGGTTAAGTTTAGGCAACAAAACTACTTGGTTAGGTTTAGGCAACAAAACTACTTGGTTAGGTGTAGGCAACAAAACCACTTGGTTAGGTTTAGTAAAAGATCATGTTTTGGGTTAAAACATTTATACGTTTGGGTTTTGCACGGGACAAGAACAGTGGTCACCTGGGTGAAAGTCCGGTGTTTGACCAACCAGCCATCCCGTCCTTCTCCCCACATGGACTCTGATTAAACATGTGATACATCAACAACAAACATAAATATATATGTACGTAAAAAATATGCTCCCTGGAAATGTAAATGCAGTTTCATAATATGGGAACGTAATTTTTAGAAGACCAGAACTTGTACTTCTGGTCAATCGTCACTTTGATGAATAAAGGAATAAAACTCAAGTTGTTCTGACTTGCATATATGGTTCAATACAATCAACTTTGGCTTAGTCTTCAGTTGACTAGTGCAAGGACTGATAGCCCACCAGGGTGACAGCGCTGGCCTCGGGCTAAAAGAGCCTCTCAGGTTTCTTAGCAGGCTTTTAGCCGTCATTAACATCAGCAGTATTGATCGTGCTGCTCTGAGCAACAGATGGACGCAGCCTTAGGGGAGTCAGAGTCTGGCCTGTCTGTCATTCCCCACCTGGGAGTATGATGTACTGTAGAACATCAACAATGGTGGACTGGGCTTATCAATTCAAGGTGCCAATGATGGCAATGAGTTTCACCCTTGGATATGAGATTTTACTTAACAGATGCCTGGAAAGGTTATGCAAAGTGACATTTTTTCATTGCACAGGATACTTTGTCATACCATAGGAACAGCATAGATGTAATGCTAACCTTAGTAATGGTCCTGGTATTGTCCATGCTGTCTCACTGATGTGGCTTATGGAAAACCCAAATGACACACAACCATTATTATTAGTATTAATTACTGTGAAAAGGGTCTGTAATCTACCCAATTGTCCAACCAGAGTATGCTTTTAGAGAGAATGCTTTTATATCTTTCCTAATATAACACTTTTGGAGCATAAGATTGCTGAATTGCACAATCTTGAAGTTTAAGACGTGTGAAAATTGTTATAAGATGGAATCTGTCAAATTTTGAAACATATTTCATTATTCGATGATTATTCTTTCGTTGTCTGTCATCCAGCTAGCTGGTAAAGCTAGCAAGCAAGCTAGCTTTACACCTCCTAAATAGGTAGGGTGACCATATTTGTCAAACCCCCAAACCGGGACCCTTAATTGTAGCGCACGCTCATGCTTGTGCACGTTCACACATGTGCGCGTACATGCACGCACTAATGTGCAGGCACCATACGCGTTTTCATCAGGATGGTTAACGTGGCGCATATGTGGCGCATTTCAGCATGCAGTGGGATCATAAAGAAGGTAATATTATAGGGGGGTGCATTAGAGGCTGTGACAGTCATGGCCTTCACCTCCTTTAATCACAGGGCTGTCCCCGTCATTTCGCACTGACAGTTTGGGAGTCCTGTAGAGAGTTTTCCTCAGAGGAAATTGTTGTCTGGAACTACGTACATTATTTTTTAACTTTAGTTTTGAACCCAAACAATCTCTATCACATCACGTTGCTCGCCACAGCCTTAGGCTATTATAATCAGACATTTTGGCCAGGACGGAGACACCGGGTGAAAGACTGACAGGAACAGACGGTCCTGAGGGAGTTATAAGAGGAGCGAAATGCTTGTTGATGCGCAGAAGCAACTGTGTAGAATAATTCATCAAAACAACACGTTTGATGTGCACATACTGTATAAGCACGGAGGGTTCTGTGGTTCAAAACTACACTAAATGTAACCAGCGGATCTGCCGTGTCTGTGCGTAATTGTGGCTTGACAGCGCGAAACATCACTCTCTCTAGAGACTGCAGCAGTGCGCTGTGCTGCCTCTCTCTATACTTATCTCATGCGCACAAATGAATTAATGAGTGGAACATGATAAACGTCTCTGTTAGTGTAATTGTGGTGAAAACCGGGACAATTTGTTATTGACTGTTGAAAACCGGGACATTTGAGTGTTTACAGATATTTGTCAGGACTCGGGACACGTCAGCTTGAAACTGGGACAGTCCCGGACAAACAGGGACGTCTGGTGACCATATAAATAGGTAAAAACCAGACCAACAGGATTACCTGTAACTGAGTGGGTAGACATTAATTAATCTAAAATCAGTCGTGAGTTTTCAGATTTTAAGTTACCGTTCACTAACTTAATGATGAACTCCCACGATTTTGCTCTGGAACCCAACCTGCTGTGTCCTCTCAGCTCGCTGTGAGCTTTTTTTTTGCTATATTCCCCTTTTCACCACTGAGCTTCATTACCATGTTGTGTTACAAAAGAGACACGTAACAAACCAAAATGTACTATTTTTCAAATTCTCTTATCTCCTTGTTGTCCATAACCCTCATAATGGTGCTGCTGGCTAACCTAGACTCTCTAGCCGGTTCACAGACCAACCAATAAGCCAGTGTCTCTGTCCTCTGCTGCTGTGGCTAGCTGATCTCTAACCAGTGCTTTTTGCTGCTACCTCAGTGTTCCCCTCCTCTTTCTCAATGCCTCTCCTTTATTCAAATACAAAGTTATAGTTTATCCAACAGCAAACATCGTGACATGTAGAACTTTGCTTACTAACCATCGATCAAATGAAATGGACAAGATGACAGCTCAATAAAGTGTGTGAGACAGAAAATAAATCACTCATAAAGCACACCAAGTAAAAGCCTCCACCATTTCATCAGGTGGACAGTAAAAAAACCCTCAATATAGCCTTCACAGATGCAGAGTACATTACCATGCAAAGCAAGGCCTAGCAGAACTGTCCTGTACATTAAGTTACATCCCAGTCTCCTGATTAAGGTCCTTGTTTCCAGTTTCCAGTTAGTATTTCCTGTTATATTTTTGAATACTCACCTTTGTCTCTCATTTCAGATCCTTCACTTCGAGGTCTTGGGTATGTGAAAACATTATGAATGCATAGTTTTAGGATGTCCTCAGGGACAATATTTCCTCAGGGTCAATATTTCTGCTTTGAATTTTGATAAACAGATAAACTCCGTGGTGAGAGGCAGCTTCTTCCAACTGCGAAGCCTCGCAAAAGTAAAACCCTTTTTATCTTCCCAAGACTGTGAAAAGGTAATCAATGTTTTTATTACCACTGGCCTTGACTACTGTAACTCCCACTACATGGGAGTCAGCCAGTCTTCACTGTCACGTCTGCAGTATGTGCAGAACGCTGCCGCAAGGTTTTTAACTGGTTCCCGGAAACATGAGCACATTCCGCCGTACTCGCTTCCCTCCACTGGCTCCCTGTCACTTTTAGAGTTCATTTTAAGACTTTATTATTTGTATATAAAGCACTTCATGGATCGGCTCCCTCCTACCTATCAGCCCTTTTAACTCCCTACACCCCACCTAGGTCACTCCAGTCTTCCAAACTGCCCCACCGCATCAGATCTGCTCCCTCTACGGAGTCTTTCAACCTCTTGTCTTTGGCTTTTGAATGCACTTGAAATACTAATTGGCCTTTTATAATGCTCATAACAGTCTTTTACTTTTTATCTTGATCTCTACAGTGTCTGTTGATATGTGTGATTTTGCTGTCTGTTCTACTGACCTGTTTTTATTCCCCCTGTGTCTGTAAAGCACTTTGGTCAGCTCATGTTGTTTTAAATGCGCTATAGAAATAAATTTGACTTGACTTGACTATTTGAAGTGTTGTAATACATAGCAGTGAAGAGACCATCAGTAGCTGTGAACTGACTCTTTGAAACAAACTGTGACAGTATCACCATGCAGTGAAGAATGTAAATGGTCGAATTCTTGCAGTGCAGTGAATGAAATTCAGCTCTCTGGAGGGACAAATGTCAGCCAGTAGTCTCTGCTCTTCTCCTTGGTAGCATATGCAGCATACGCAGGTATACAGAGTATACCAACTTGTTTTCCAGTCAGCATTGTGTGTTGCCACTTCTATATCCCCTCTGATGTGCATCATTCAGTAGTGTCCTGACAGTCCAGCATATGAGTAGCTAATACAGTCACATGTGAATAAATGCAGAAACACCCAATAAAGACATTATCGTCACGTAAGAAGTGGCTGAAATGTCTCTGATTGGTTGGTCATCAGAACTAAGATCCTCCCTCTCCTACCTGCAGTGTTGGTTCACCTCAAATAATACAACAAAATATGGCCTTTGGAATATTTAATTCATGAAATTAATAGGAAAGATGAAGCGATCTACTCAAACAAAAAAAAAATGTTCAGAGTTACAAACAACCTTGCGATGCCACATTGGGGCAACAGTGTAGTCTTACATGTCACTGTTTCACACTGAGCCTTTAGTCTTTGCTTTAAAAAGAATGTGGGTTTTAAACTAAGAGAAGGCTATCCACTTGTTCAGGTACCACTAGACCACTGGTAGAGGAGTAATGACCGCATAAGGTGAATAACCTCTCTGTGTACTGTCACACAAGGAAACAAGCGTCTTGAAACTTCATTTCATCATGGCCACTTGATACATTTGTCACTGCTGTATTTCATTAGGTGACATATTCAATTCATTTGCCCTTGCTGCACATCACTCTTTGTCAACCTCACACACACACACACACACACACACACACCCTACAACCAGCCTGGGGAAGATGACATGTGACAGTTGGTGGATGCATGCAGAGCCCAAATGAAAATGAATGGGACAGCAGGGAGCACAGAGGGCAGACAGTGGAGTGTGCATGGTGGGTGCATGGTGGGGGGGTACTAAAACACAGACAAACACACACAGGGGTGACGGGGTGAGCCTGTGAGTCTGTCTGGGGTAGCCAAATACCCAAAGGAAGGCAGAATTACTCCGTTCGTACATTTATTTACAATAGCCTATTTGACTAATAAGTTTCATTTATTGATCATTTTTGAGCAGATGGTGGACCTTATGCGTAACATCTGTGTCATGCCACAGTATGAATAGCCAACAGTGTCTCCTTCAAAATATGTGCATGTACTGTTTCGCCAAATATATCTTAATGGAAACATAATTGCTTCCTGGATTATGTTCACGAGCAACATTTGTTCCAGCCTAACAGCCGGGACACACAGGGCGTTTGAGCAGAGCGTGGTGGCTGCCTCACTGAACTGCTGCGTCTCTCACTGACAGCGTTTCTGCTGCTACTCGGCGGCTAATGCCAGCCGTTACTTTCTACATAGAGTTTGCCTTTCATAATGGCCATTTCATTTCATTATAAATATAATTTATATTTATTTTAGACAGAGAAAGGTTCAGAAGAGTGTGCTCATTTGTAAATAATAGTAATAATCCACAATTAAAAGCTGTACTCTACATATCTGCAAGTCACTGTTCTACAACACTGTGACAACACTGCAAATATTTCAGAATAAAAGCCTCGTGTTAACAAATGAAGGAATTCTGTCCACCAAAAACAAAATGCTAGAGGGCTTTTATTTTGAAAGGGGAAACAGAAAGTGTTGAGTTAAAAAATAAATATTTCCTTTTTTCATGTCTGTGACATATATGAAGTGAAATAAATATCAACCACCAAGGGGAACAAAACTGTGCTGAGTTAATTGGCGATCAGAGAAAAGTTTTAGTGTGTGTGTGTGTGTGTGTGTGTGGGTGTGTGTGTGTGTGGCTTCATGGTTTCAGATTCTCAAGGTGTTTTGGAGGTTGAGACCTCGACCTTGAGATCAGTAAATCTTGGAGCGAAGAGGCTCAGAGGGGATTAGTTCAGAGGAAAAAATGGCACTCACATCAAATACGAGTGTAAAAGGAGAAGTGGGCAAATGAAAGTTCCTGGAACATGGCCAAAGAATTTAATTTGAAACCCTTTTCATGGCAACCACTCAAGGTATTTGATGTAATCTTGCACCTCATTTATTTAACTCAATTGCCTGTGACTTTACAAAAAAGCTGGCACAAACAGAGCATTTAATGACATGACTGGGACTCTGAAACTGAAATTGTGTCAGGAGACACATACATGGAAACACAGTCTTTGATGTGCTGTAGTCAAGTCAAGCCAAGTCAATTTTATTTGTATAGCCCAAAATCACAAATGTGCCTCGGGGGGCTTTACAATCTGTACAGGATACGACACCTTCTGTCCTTTACAGTACGACCCTCTCATCGGATAAGGAAAAACCCCCCACCATAAAACCCTTATGCCCACCTAGCCCCACTATGCATACATCTTTCTGCCCATGAAGATGCATGTGCACTGTTTAACTTTCTGTAGGAGATAAAACAATGACCGACATGAAATAATGACAAATTGTGAAATGTTGAATATGAAATAATTGACATAATAAGACTGTTTTGCTACAGTGCAGTTTTTAGAATTTTTCAAAAAATTTAAAAATCAGTGATAAATATTTGGATTAGATTTAGACTAATTCCATTCATGCAAGACTGGTGTGTGTGGAATCTGATGAAGACGGGTGAACTCTCAACACTGTCGGGAGTCTACAGCTACGCTAACTAGCCTAGCTAGTTAGCAACGAACACAGAGTCCAGCTGAGGCTAATGGGAATGCTGTTAATGTTACAGGTACCAAAGTAAAGGACACATTTAAAATTCACCCTGATGATGGCGCTAGATGAAAAGTGAAAGTTATTAAGTTCAGTTATTAAAGAGATATCTACAATTCTTTTTATAACTACTCAGCATTGAATATTAAATATTAAACAAGGCATTTCCACTATTCAAAATGTCATTGTAGATATCTTCAGTGACGTACGTACATATTAAAAATGAATACGGTAACAGATTTGATTAGGTAATGGTATGGTAAGGTCTGGTAATAGACTAGATTTAGCGACTTTTCAATTGTAGATATCTATAGTTGTCCTGCACGGTGGTACAGTGGTTAGCACTTTCACTTCACAGCAAAAGGGTCGCAGGTTCGAATCCAACTTGGGGTCCCTCTGTATGGAGTTTGCATGTTCTCCCCTCGTTAGCGTGGGTTTTCTCCGGGTTCTCCGGCTTCCTCCCTCAGTCCAAAGACATGCAGGTTAAGTTCGTTGTTGAATCTAGGTGTGAATGTGAGTGTGAATGGTTGTCTGTCTCTCTGTGTCAGCCCTGTGATAGTGTAGCGACCTGTCCAGGGTGTACCCCGCCTTCACCTAATGTCAGCTGGGATCAGCTCCAGCAACCCTGAATAGGATATGCAGTTACAGATAATGGATATCTCGTTATTTTTATTAGCGAAAAAGGACTTACTGATATAAATCAGTAAATCTGTAAATCAGTTTTGACTAGTCCAAATGTAATTTCTACATGTGAAAATAGACTTGTAACATGTCAAAATTGTTTCACAGATATCTTAAATTATTACACTGCTGTGTTGAATACTCGATTCTGATTGGTCAATCACGGCGTTCTGCGGTCTGTAATTTCTCTATAACAGACCGTTGCTATGTATAGCAGACCGTTGCTATGGGCGCAGTTCTGATGTCGGACTCTGGCGGACCATTTTTGTGTCAAAATATTGATTTCTTTAGTAAGTAGCTGTGTAATAAGCGGGACAATGTACAGCTAGCGGGACATTGTTGTGAAAGAATCCCCTTCAGGGCGATGAGAGACCAGCAGCATCGCCCTGTCGGAGATTCTTTCACAACAATGACCGGCTAGCTGTACGTTATCCCTTACTTAACATATTAACTACATTTTGACATGTCAGATTGTCATTTCCACTAGTGAACACTAAATGGCTATAGTCAGCACTACTCATTAAATGTGAAATGAGCTTGCCATTGTAGAGGATGTTGTGATAAGTCACATGACTGATTGATAGACTATAAAGAACCAGGTGTAAATAATGAAATGAATAATGGCTGAACTCCATGCAGCTGCTTCAGTTTCAAGGTTCTGGTATTGTGTATGCTGAATAGAACAGAGACATCTTTGATGACCTGCGCTTTTTCTTACTACGACAACTCAACAAGTCAAAATGTCTGCTGTGAAAAAGGAATCTATATGCCCCAATGGCATGTGCTTGTAGTATTTTTCAGCTTTAATTCGCTAATTATGTTTTTCTCATTGCAATGCAATCCCTCTCTGAACACTGAGATTCACTGGCTGCCTCTGTTTGCTGCTCAGCTCTACACTGTCTGACTGTCTTGAGTTGGCACAATGAACCAGTTCGAACCAATTCCTCTCAATCTGCCTCTTTTCCAACTCTGTTACTGAACCGTTTACTTTCAGTGCTTCGGATTGGAGGGTGTAGCATGCATGCTCATTATTTAGCAAGCAAAACAAGGGAGTGAAATGTTGCTGATTAATTAAGCACATATCAGTCTTCCTTGAGGCACTGCGACTTGAGTAATTACCAATTAGCCAGGACCTACTGGCTCTGCATGCTGTCTGTTGCTGTGTTGTCTAAAAGATCACTCTGATGTCTAATTGGTGTCACTTTGCATGTTGCCTGTTCTGCTCTAATGACCCTGAGGCTGAAATATGAAATCATAGAACCGGATCAGTGCTCATTCCTCACACAAGATCGTCACACAGCTTCCATCCCATCTCTCCTGTGAATGACCCGGTTCATTGATGATGAGAGCTAATTTTACATACACAAAGCTCAAATCCCAACCGTTAAGCTTTTCATAACAACCTCCAGTACTGAATTTGAAAGGTCCCATATCGTGCTCATTTTCAGGTTTATACTTGTATTTTGTGTTTCTACTAGAACATGTTTACATGCTGTAATGTTAAAAAACAAACTTTATTTTCCTCATACTGTCGGCCTGAATATGCCTGTATTTACCTTCTGTCTTAAACGCTCCGTTTTAGCGCATTTTGACGGAATTGCGACGAAATTGCAACAGAATTAAGTTGCTAGGCAACAGCTTGGGTCCATGTGTACTTCCTGTCAGCTGACGACATTCACATACACTGCAACCAGGAATAAACTGGGAGACATTTATAATGTTTACGTTTAAATCTGCGTAAAGGGTATAATAATGTATATTTGTGACATCACAAATGGACAGAAATCCTGACAGCTTGTTTCAAATGCAGAGTTTCTGTATACGGGCTGTGTGTATTTCCCTGTGGATTGAGCGTTTCGATACTTTCACAGTATTTATATAGGACTTAAGCCTGCTTTGTAATAAAAAAAACCTTTAAAGAATCTTAGAAAAATGTAAGACCATATAAATAGACTTTTTTTGTAATTTAAACATTGGCTAATTTCTTCTTCTTCTTCTTCTTCTTCTTCTTCTTCTTATTATTATTATTCATTTATTATGTCATTAATCACTTTATTTATTTAGTCGTTATTTATTCATCCTACATTCAGCCTACATAATGTAGGTGTGATATCATCCTGGTCCATCTCCTTGTAGTGTTTAATTGGAGGGGTCTCTTTCTCCTCCGGGTCCCCTGGGAGCAGGTCTTTGGAGCCGGGCTGTGGAGCAGCACCTGCCCCCTCTGGGCTGCTTCACTACCAGGCAGCCGAGGAGCCCACAACAAAAGGGGGATGCAGACTGACGCCGTCTGTACAGCTCAGATGCTGCGTGAAGCTCGTCGAGGGAAGCAAGACAGTTACAGGAAGTTATAAGATTTTGCCTTCAAAATAAAAGCTTGTAGTTTGAGGCTCTATGGACTTCTATTACCTTCTTTGGTTTTAAAAAATATAGGCCTCCACGCACACAAACATTGTTTGATTGCTTGATTATGGTGTTGATAGACAAAATGTCCATTTATTTATTAAAAAAAAGCTTTGAACTTGTTAAAAAATAAATGAAATAGCATTAGAACAAGTAGGCTACTGACTGAAAAACAACCACAACAGTGCTGTCAATTTCACTATACAGTGAGACGGAAGACGTCACTGACGCAAACTGCTGTAGCCTACTAGGCTATTATTATTATTAACTTAAACTCAAGCATGTTACACTTGGTTACACCAACCATTTCGGCATTTACTACCTGGCTAATTTTCTTACTAGCTTACCATGATTTGGTGCTGTTTTTTTGTTCTTTTTTCATTCAGAAAATTGCCGAAAATTGATGCCGCCTTCTTGGAACCATGGATGTATTAAGAGAAAACTAGACTTCTGCACATCTGCATGGCTCTGTTTTCAGGCTTTAGAAAATCTAGCCCGTGACGGGAGACTTTGACCAATCACTGGTCACTCGGAACATTCAATGATGTCATCAAAGCACTCGGAACATTCGATGATGTCATCAAAGCATGAAGATTTGATGATGTCATGAAAGCACTAAGAACATTCGATGATGTCATCAAAGCATTCGGAACATTCGATGATGACATTTCAGAGAGAAAGCATTCCTATTGGCTGTGCTCCGGTCATGTGACCGGTGCTTGACGTTCCTTCAAGAGATTTCAACATGGCGGCCGCGTCACAAACGTTCTGATTTTACAGCTAAACCGTGCACTACAAGATGATTCTGAAAACATTTGAGGAGAGAAATAGTCATTAACGTAAAATAATATTGATTCATATTTGATCAGCGCTGCCTAGTTTGACCGTTTGGTCGGAGTCCGCGAGTGATTGACAGCCGGCTCTCATAGACAGCAGCTGGACAGCAGACCTCAGATCAGCTCTTACTGCTTGTTTTCCTCCGGTCTGGTAAATATTGCAGATGCTGTTTGGAGCACCAAAGGACACAGAGGAACATGATCTTTTTCGGGTTACCTGTTTCATGTACTACTGTCATGATATAGCGACCGTTTTATAAAAATAACTTTTTTTAATCATATTTGCTCCAATCTCGCCTACTGCTGCCTTAAGGTGGGCTGTTAAGGTGGACCAGCTATTCTCCTTTAAGTGACAAGCCAGTCCTCTGAGATTTGCACAGGTTTTTATTTAATTTGTTATTTTTATTTTAACTATTTTAACTGACAGCATTAATCGGTCAAAATTCGATTCCTCAGGTCAGCTCTTACTGCTTGTTTTCCTCCGGTCTGAAATCTAGCAGATGCCGTTAGGAGCACTGGAGGGCACAGAGGAACATGATTTTTTGCCAGGTTACCTGTTTCATGCACTGCTGTCACGATATAGCGACCGTTTTATAAAAAAATAACTTTTTAAAAAAAATCATATTTGCTCTAATCTCGCCTACTTCAGCTTTAATTATGTCATATGGAAACCGGAAGTAGTTTTGCTGTATTTCCGCGGGCTTGACGCTGGTGAAAGGAGACCAGAAGGTGATCGAAAGAAAGCAGAGGGATGCGGAGGAGAGGAAGACATTAGAGAGAGAGAGAGAGAGAGAGAGAGAGAGAGAGAGAGAGGTGGTCCTACCCTGAATGCGGACAGAAGGAGGAGGACAGTAACAGTAACTGTGTAGCTGTGTGTGTGTGTCTCATCTTAAAACACGGTGCTGGTTTCACGGTTCCACCGTCGTAACGTTATCGAGCAGCATCAGCATCACTTCGCCTCCTGCGCATCATCATCCGCGGCTCCGAGGAGGAGAAGAAGACTCTCCGCATCACAGCGAGGTAAACAAACCCACACCTCTCTCACCCTCTCTCACCCTGCACCTTCATCTTTCTCCCCCTCGTCTTATTCATGGACGGATGCGGGTTTAGGGTTTAGGGGGGATGTTGTTGAGAGCTGGTCTCCGCTGTGTCTCCAGCAGCCTCCAGACAGGATGAACGGGTTTCCCTCTTATTAGGGGTTTTTGACGCAATAGCACAAGTGTAGGCTGCCTTGGACAGACTACCAGAGGACCAATAGTTACCGTCTTTAATTCCTTTATATGTGTGTGTGTGTGTGTGTGTGTGTGTGTGTCGTGAATGGACAGACGGACATTTCACTGAATGGCTTCTGCTGTTTGCTGAATATCCAACACTCTAAATCAACTGTTTCCATTAACTGTATTCTGCTGTTCTACATCTGCATCCTATAGTCTGTGTTAGCAGACAGTCTGAGCTCATTTCTTACTAGTTTGGTGTGACATCCATGCAGAAGACATGTTCATGTTTTTAAGATCCATATGCATGGGAGTATCTCAGGATACTGTGTTGAAGTGAATCTGGTAAAAGGAGGGTTTGTAGCCTGCAGACTCAGGTTCATCAGTACGGCAGGTGGTGCTGAGGCTCATTATGGGGACTGGACCAGTTTGAGCAATGCTTTCCAAAAAGCAAGCAGGTCTTGTCTCTTGAGTGTGTCTTCAGAGGTACTTGACAGGAGGACCACAACAGAATTACTAATGATTTGTTTCACTCATTTAGTGCAATATGAAGGCTAGGACTTAGAGGATGAGTGATGTGTCCAGGCGGTAATTCAGTATTATTATTATGTCTCCATATATGAAAAGTTAGATATTTCAGAAATGATGCATGTTACAGCATGGGAACATGTCTTTTAATTTAGAGACTAGTTACACACAATATATTTTTCCCTGTGTGATTTTGAATACTTCACATACATCAGTGCTGAGACAGTAGCCTGATAGTTATAACTATAATACTGTTGTACTGTCCACCCCATCAGTGGCCAGTGGAATCACAAAGCTCATGTTCTCAACTGTTGTTATCCACTATATGGCGTAGACAGCTATATTCAGTGCTATGATAAGAAATGCCACTCGTATGAACTCGTAAGCCTAAATGGGCGAGACACTCCAGACAAAAACATAGTTTTTCATGCACTGGTTAATTTTGAGATTTTGGGCTTTTTGGAAAGAGTAAGAGTACATCCAAAATACACATTTAGGTATTCATTTTACTGCACGTCAGCAGTTTGATCCCGAGATCCTGCTGTCTGCATCATAGTGTCCTTGTGTGAGACACTGATCCCCAAGTTGCTCCCCGGGCTGCTTCACAGCAGCCCACTGCTCCTATATACTTAGGATGGGTTAAATGCAGTGGTCACACATTTGTGTATGTATATGACAAATCTAATAAAGTTCAAGTTTATTTGCATCTGTAGATCTAAATTCACCAAAAGTTAGCATTGGATATTGCCTCATTTGCACATTTAAACATAACATTTCAGAAATCTTGTAAAACACTACATATCTTTAAAATTATTATTATTTTTTTTCATACTCTGAGCCAGAAAATATCCACTTCAGTAGCTCTTACATACACCAAACTTTCTAGTTTCATTCCTCTCTACAGTATATTCTGAAGGTTTTTAAAGATGAGATATCACTCATAGCCTGATTTATACAACATTTTATTCCTAAAATCATGGAGAAAATGTATTTCTTTTTTTTATGTCTGTTGACAGTATTTTCTGAAACAATAATTTTGAACCTGGCTTTTTCCAATGTTCAGATTTCTGTCCAGGAAAATGTATGCAAATTAGCACATATTTGATACGATAATGCCTCATTTGCATATTTAAGGGTAACATTTTAGAAAACTTGTAATGCAAAAAACAACTGTCGTAATGTAAGTAATAGGGATGGTAATAATTAACCGTTTAACTGTTAACTTACAATAAGAATTTTGACCGATTAATGCTTTCAGTTAAATGGTTAAAATAAAAATAATAAATAAAATAAAAACCTGAGCAAAACTCAGAGGAGCATCTTGTCACTTACAGGAGAATAGCTGGTCCACCTTAACAGCCCACCTTAAGTGAGCCTGAGCCAGGTGTGTTGCTAGCATCGAGGCTAACCGCTTTCACTTTGATCAGCGGGTAACTGGCAAGACATGGGAACTTGGCTCGGGTCTTGAGGAGTTGTAGCATTTATTCACTGACAAATAAACTGTACACACACTGCTACTGCTACGTTCACAGCTATAACGTTACTGATAACCTCATACTAACACGGTCTGTCGGACACTCGCTAACGTTACTCCGGGCTGACAGAGAACGCCAGGCAGACATTCAGCTGATAACCACGCAGCTAAACTAAATGATGCGGTGGAGACTTTCACTGGGAAAGTGCCTGCATGTGTCCGCAACAATGCACGCAGCATCGTGGCTGCTATCTCTCCCGGTCGGGTGAACTGGGGACTCAGCTGGTGATAAATGATGGATTTAACCTGTCTGTGCGTCAGCTTATCGTTGCAGCTGGGCGGCTTGTTAGGCACTAAAACCACAGCACCGCTGCATGAAACGCACTAATTGTCGGTAATTGTCGGTTAACGGTTAATAATCGCTCTCTCTCTATAGTCTTATAAATAGCCTAATGTCTGGAGCTCTGACACATGAGAAGGTTTGAGTTAAAGGATCGGGTCATCCCATCTTGTAATCACATAATGTGTTGGCACTGATGCTGTGGTAATGGAGGTTGTGCACTGTCTTCATATGCAGTTACACCTTTTTCCTTCTACTATAGTGCACTGTACTATGCACTGTTAGTAGGCTATAATAAGTAATAGTTAAATTACTAAACACTCCTTTATTGGGTCTTACACTTTGGTTCCCTACTGTAAAAGAGTTGTGTTTATATTCTCTCTGTCTTAAACAGACAACATGTTACCATTAAATGGCATCATTGGTATCTTTAATGTCAAAACTGTTGAAGGCTGCTGTAGGTTGTTAGGCTCAAAGGAAATCAATTGAGAGTTTATATGCAATCTTATAGCCATTAGATCTACACACGTAAAGCTGAAGTAGGCGAGATTGGAGCAAATATGATTAAAAAAAGTTATTTTTATAAAACGGTCGCTATATCGTGACAGTAGTACATGAAACAGGTAACCTGAAAAAAATCATGTTCCTCTGTGTCCTCTGGTGTCCCTAACGGCATCTGCAAGATTTCACAGACCGGAGGAAAACAAGCAGTAAGAGCTGATCTGAGGTCTACTGTCCAGCTGCTGTCTATGAGAGCCGTCTGTCAATCACTCGCGAACTCCGACCAAACGGTCAAACTAGGCAGCGTTGATCAAATATGAATCAATATTATGTTACGTTAATGCCTATTTCTCTCCTCAAATGTTTTCAGAATCATCTTGTAGTGCACGGTTTAGCTGTAAAATGAGAAAGTTTGTGACGCCACCGCCATTGGGAAATCTGGTGAAGGAACGCCAAGTTCTGGTCACATGACTGGAGCACAGCCAATAGGAACGCTCTCTCAATGAGATAGCTTGTGATTGGTCAAAGTCTCCCGTCACGGGCTAGATGTTTTAAAGCCTGAAAACAGAGCCATGAGGAGGAGCAGAAGTCTAGTTTTCTCTCAGAACACTTGAATTACAATATGCTGAAAGGTTATTATGGGATTTTTGCCCAATGATGACAAAAATATACTGACTACTGAAGCTTTAATAACCTCCTAGAAATCATTCCCCCATGAGTCAGTCATATTCACATTTCCTTATTGCACTCACTCTATGCACAGCACACGTACCATTAACCTGAATTGAATGATTCATGGTTTAGATTTCAGTGAGCACACAAGTGAGACATCACATACTGATTTTGCAGCAGCCGACTTGTCAGGGAGATTTGTCAGATCCTGGACAGCAGAAAGCAGACGGTGCTTGTGAACACTACGATATTATGAGCTTAGAGCTGTAATCTTCTTCTGTAGAGGCTGTCACAAGGCTGCAGGATGGATGGTGAGTTGCAGAAATGAAAGGCGATAGCTACTGACTACATTTAAATGGACGCAATAATCTGGTTTACATGTGACCCATTCTTATTGGACGCAAAGAAACATGAAATGGAAAAGAAAATAGAAACATATTAGCTGCATTAGCAAGATTGCACTTAAAGATAGATGGTGAGGATGTCTCCGTGCTCTGACAACACTATTGATAGCAAGAAAGTGACATTCCAAGGACCAGCTGTATGTTGTGAAAAACACTTGTTTTTAGGGCTGTGTATTGGCAAGAATCTGGCGATACGATACTTATCACGATACAGGGGTTACAATTAGGGATGCTAATTTTGAAAACATTTCTTAACCGATAACCGACCCTCGTTAACCGATTATTAACCGTTAACCGACAAGATTAGTGCCTCGCATGCAGCGGTGCGCCAGCTGCAGTGTATGAGCAAAACAGACAGTCCCCAGTTCACCGTCAGGGAGCGTTAGCTTAGCAGCTACGATGCTGCGTGTAGTGTCGCGGACATGCAGCCACTTTCCCAGTAAAAGTCTCCACCGCACATTTAGTTTAGTTTAGCAGGTTGTCAGCTGTGTGTCTGCCCGGCGTAACGACACTCCGTCTGCCTAGATTAACGATAGTGATTGTCCGACAGTGTGTGTTTGTGCTACATTAGCATCTGTAGCTCTGCTGGTATCTTTGTGCTCACCATTGTCACACACATATGACCGTATGTGTGTAACTTCAGCGAGTTTCCGACAGACCGCGTGTGTGTTGTCGGTGGCGTCATAGCTGTGAACGTAGGTGTAGCAGACAGTGTGTGTGTTGTTGGTGGCGTTCTAGCTGTGAACGTAGGTGTAGCAGACAGTGTGTGTGTTGTTGGTGTGAACGTAGGTGTAGCAGACAGTGTGTGTGTTGTTGGTGTGAACGTAGGTGTAGCAGACAGTGTGTGTGTTGTTGTCGGTGGCGTCATAGCTGTGAACGTAGGTGTAGAAGACAGTGTGTGTGTTGTCGGTGGCGTCATAGCTGTGAACGTAGGTGTAGCAGACAGAGTGTGTACAGTTTATTTGTCGGTGGTTAAATGCTACGAGGCTACAACTCCTCCGCTCAAGCGAGCTGTAGACGGGAGCCAACTTTCTGTATCTGTAACGCCGGCTCAGACTGTCTTAAGGTGGACCAGCTTTTCTCCTCTAAAGGGACTATTTGTAACTTTCAGAAATGCTTGTTAACAGCAACACCTGTGGCCGTGAAATCAACGAAAGTCAGTGTCGGGCTCGCGCTTGCTCGCTCTAAATATACCTGAACGAGCATCGCTCAAAACAGTGAGGCGACACACGTCAGCTAAAAGCACAATATCACTCTATATTTCAGCTGCTTGGCAGTAATGTTAGCTGACCAGACGAAGGTCTCTCCATTAACATGATTTAGATCTGATCCTAGTGTTGGCTTTTCCTACACTCTGCAGCGTGTCTCCCTGTTCTCTCCGCCCGCAGCCGGAGAGAACAGACCGCGTGAAACCTCTGTTGGTCTGGAGGAGCTGCAGCATTTATTTCTGCCCTAACGTCCACTGTACATTCACTAGATATTCTCAGAGCTAAACTAACTCTTCTGCAGTGTGGAGTGAGAGCGCGTTCACGTCTAGAGGTGGAGCGAG
>CAKALU010058510.1:16011-52904 GCA_916700995.1 Hozukius guyotensis | reverse complement strand
CTTTCAGAAATGCTTGTTAACAGCAACACCTGTGGCCGTGAAATCAACGAAAGTCAGTGTCGGGCTCGCGCTTGCTCGCTCTAAATATACCTGAACGAGCATCGCTCAAAACAGTGAGGCGACACACATCAGCTAAAACCACAATATCACTCTATATTTCACCTGCTTGGCAGTAATGTTAGCTGACCAGACGAAGGTCTCTCCATGAACATGATTTAGATCTGATCCTAGTGTTGGCTTTTCCTGCATCAGCGCAGGCTGAGGCAGCGGGGCTCTGCAGCGAGTCTTCCTGCTCTCTCCGCCCACAGCCAGAGAGAGCAGGAAGACACCGGCACCCGGTCGGTAACGAGACAACAACGTAACCCGTTGCAGAGCGCCGTCACTTCACAAGACACGGAAAACCTCTGTTGGTCTGGAGGAGCTGCAGCATTTATTTCTGCCCAAACGTCCACTGTACATTCACTAGATATTCTCAGAGCTAAACTAACTCTTCTGCAGTGTGGAGTGAGAGCGCGTTCACGTCTAGAGGTGGAGCGAGCTGAGCGAGAACGCACGCGCTGTCTGAGTGAAGACAAGCAGGCAGAGGAGGAGAGGCAGCGGCTACACGTGAACGTGCATATGCGAGCGCGCATGTGTCCCGACCTTGTACATTTATACGCTTAAAAAGTTACAAACAGTCCCTTTAAGTAACGAGTTTTTCTCAGCTTTTTAATTAACCGATAGCATTAATCGGTTAAAATGCTTAATGTCGGTTAACGGTTAAACGGTTAATCATTAACATCCCTAGTTACGATTCAATATATTGCGATACATTGCAATACTATAAGTAAGGCGATACATTTTTTTTTTTAAATCTAATTTAATAGGAAAACTGTCAGTATAAAGAACACACTGCCATATGCATAAAATCCGAGTAAAGGAAAAAGTTCACTTTTTTAAGCGATCAGGACAGTGGGATCTATCACAGTCCCTGTAACATCCAACATCATAGCACTACTTTGAGAGGCCACATCTCTTTTGAAAATGAAATAAAGTATTGATTGAGTTAATATTTGCATGTAAACTACTGATAAAAAAATCAATACAGTGTTTTTGAGAATCAATACAGTATCACAATACATAATATCGTGATAGTCAATTTTTGTCAAATATTTTCTTACACCCCTACTTGTTTTCCGTCTCAGTCAGACCTATCAGTTTCATCTCTGTGCATCCGGTACAGGAAACGGTCAGCGACCTGTTCGGCCAAGTTTAGCACAAAGACTGGGAGCACGGGGAAACTGCTAGCGTAGCTCCAAGATAAAAAAATACCCCTTCCACCAACTCCAGAGCAGTCTTATTAGCCTGTTTAATGTTATGTTTATTCCATTTAAGTCACATACTGGGATGATATTAAGTCTGTACATATTCTGTCTGCTCTTGTTTATGCCACTGAAATTCCTTGCTCTACTGGGGGGAAATGGCCCCAGCGGGTTTCTCTGTATTGCCTTCAGATAGTCAGCAGGTGTTTAGAAGAACAGAATGTAGTCTGGTGTTTGACTGCTGCTCAGTCATTTCTTCATGTGTGATTAACTGGTATGAAGAATGTAACAACAAAAAGTGCAGAGAGGTTCATCACACTCGAAGCGCACACGGACTGTCTCTGTGGGCTGCTGTCAGCGGCAGCTCTTCACTCCGTGGTGTCCGTCGGCTTGGGAGTATAACCGAATGACTGAGTGAGTTAGTTAGTTTGTTAGTTGAAGGAGAACACAGGTAACATTAGGCAGATAATGTCTCTGGTGTTTGCTTTGGAGTTTTGAAGATTTGCTTTCGCCGTTTATTACCTCCGCCAAGGCCGAATGCCTAGGAAGGAGGTTATGTTTACCGGCGTTGGTTTGTTGGTTTGTTTGTTGGTTTGTCCGTTTGGAGGATTACTCCAAAAGTCCACCCTGTCTTTGAACGGTCTGAATGAGACAGCAGAGGAGGACAGACAGGTGATCAGGAGGATGGGAGATGAGGAGACAGACTCAGTGCCTGTCAGAGGGCTCTTTCAGTGCCACTAGCCAGCGCTGCAGTAACGTTACTGATACTGCCAACTCAAGTTTCAGCTGCAGTGGACTGTTTTGTTCTTGGTTTTAACATTGTAAAACTCATCTTTACATCCAGGAGCAACACAATAGTGTCCCCTCTTTTGTTTTCTACTGTCCCTATGTCTCCTCAGTCTCCGTCTTTCACGGTCTCTACCGTTGTATCTGTGTAACTCAGCCAAGCCAACCAACCTGGTGACGTCACAGGCTGGCTAGAGTACTGCAACATGGCGGCGCTCTTGCCACAAAAGATAAAAACGGAGCTTTTTTTTTCTCTTAAATGCTGACATTTGTCATGTTTGTGATATAATTGTTCATCAGAGTGGAAATCCCTTTAGTAAACCAGCTTAACTTGGTCGAACGTTTCATTTCCACTTTAAGCCAAACCATGATGTTTTTTTACTAAACCTAACCAAGTAGTTTTTTTTTTTTTTGTTTCATTTTACAACGTTAACCATGTTTAAAATTGCGAGCGTAAGAAATACATAGAAAATATGTTTCCCTCGAGTTGTATGGGAACATCATTTTGTAGGAGACAGGGTTTGTAGGGGACACCATGTGCTCCTGTTTCCATTCTTCTTCATTCATTTTTGAGCACATATGTATAAATGTATTGTTTTATGATTGCTTTTGGACGTAATCACATGACATTTTGATAAGGACCTCCTAAATTTATTTATCAAAGTGTTGTGACTAAGATACAATAGGAAAATAGACTTGCTGTGAGTGTCTCTGGTGGACAAACTACGTAATGGTGACACTATCTCTTTCCTCCAACATATCTACATAGACATATTTACGCAGATACAAAAAAATAAAAAATAATGTATATGTCGTCAGAATAATATACATCTTTTCTTAGAACAACGAGCTTAGGAAACTTAATAAAAGCATCTTGAAATGATGACACAATTAATTTGTGACCAGGAGACAACAGCTTGTTCTTAACACTAACCAAGACAGTTAGACTACAGTAAGTCAAGATCTGGAGATAACAGGCTTAAAAAAAGAAATATGAGCAACCAGAGTGTCTCAGCTTTATCTGCTTTATCTCTCTTTTATTCCCCAAGTGCCTCACCCTCACATCTATATTGTCTGCTCTGCTGCTCCACGTCTCCACATCAAGGCTGCTAT
Organism: Hozukius guyotensis; assembly: GCA_916700995.1. NCBI lineage: Eukaryota > Metazoa > Chordata > Actinopteri > Perciformes > Sebastidae > Hozukius > Hozukius guyotensis. Next base: position 49,704 of record CAKALU010058510.1, on the reverse strand, counting down.
CGATCCACCAGTCCAACGGACCAGACTCCGTCTATGGTTCATATGACATTCTTTGAGCTGGAGTGGAACAGTAAAGCCTTCACTCAAACCTTTTCTCGCTCATAGAAGATTCATGTCAGTGTGGCCGGCTTGCTCAACAGTTCTTTGTGTGCTCTAATAAGGGGTGAGACCAGCGAGGTCAATCCCTCCATCTCAGAAAGATATGAGCCTCAGCACCCTGTCAGGACTGCTGGACCTCTGCTCTGTGCCGCTCCGAAGTGTCAGATAAAAGTGGAGATACGGAGCCGCATGGCACGAAGGGGAATTCTTTGTTCGGCTCAGAGAAATCATCCAGATAGCTGATCTCGCGAGCACGTCTGCGAGAGAGAGAAACGGTGACAGCTGAAATTTGAAATTCCGCAGCTTTTCTTTTTTTGCATTTAAGCTTTTATAGTACACAGATAGCATTCATAAATTCTGACTAAAACACAGGACACAAGAACAGCTGTCGGCTGGGTACTCCAGTGCCCGCTATGCTGTTTGATAGTGTGTTAAAGCCATATAGATTATATAATACAGATTACTATAACTACAGATCCAAATATTTCTAACAGCTGCAATGGACTTCAACAGTCACGGAAGTTAATCGTAGCAAGTAGGAACAAATTGCAGGTAAAAACACACTATTCAGAGTTAATGAAATGACTGTCATGAAATGCCTGTACAGCTCAGTGTGCAACACATTTTGTTTTTTGGGTTAGTTTGTACCAGTGAACTTTTTTTTTTAGACATTCTTATGTCTGCCTTGGATTTTAGTCGTGTTAGCGGTATGGGTGTGGCAAAATATCGATACGGCAATATATTGTATTACTTCCTCTTAGGGTTGGGCAATTGGACGAATATATCGGCTATCGCTGATTGGCTGAGGAATACATCGCTGGTTGTTTTGGGGGGTTGTTTTGGGCGGTTTGTCATTTTATTTTGCTATTTTAATGGTCAGCGTGAAGAGTCAGCATATTTTCACATCTAACTCTGTGAAATAATGGTTTATTTCCACCAAACCAGACTTAGTGATTGTTGTAAAGACTAACCAAGACGATTCTGTAGTCTAGAGTAGTCAAGGCTCAATAATTCATATGCTAATTATGACAATTTCAAACAATTGTCAAACAGGATCAAATGATGAAGTGATGACATTTTGAACAGACATGGATGTAAACTGCAACTTGACTGGTTGGCGGAGGCATACGTGGGACTGTAACAAGCGCAAGCTCGACCCTCCCTATGTGCTCGCATCTAACACTCGCTCACTTGTCAAGTGGACGTTTGAGACTTTGGAGACGGGGATGGAATAGACAGTGGCTGATGTCTGTCTCTGCTCCTTTGATTGCACTGCCATGCAGGCGGCCTGCCGGCACCTGTGTCCGATCAGACTTGAAGCTGTTGTTGGCTCTTACTCACGATGTTCCCTCCTATCTACTAGATCCTTGCTTGTGTTGTACAAAAGCGTCTGCTAAATGAAATTGTAGAATTGTAGAAAGTTAACGAGGCTCACGCTCATTAGTTCCCCGTTCATAGGTACAGGTGTGTGTGCACATAAAGTATGTGCTCAAACATGACCTAAATATATGCATAAGTTAAATTGATGAGTGTGCATGTGAGTATGGGCGTGCACGTCGGTATGGGCGTGCATGTGTATGTGAGTGCCTTTGTTCCATGAATCAATGTGACAAAGACAGAACAGTATAGTGTGTGTGTGTGTGTGTGTTTGGATGAATTTGTTTCATGGTTCATTTGAATAAAGACCTAAAAATGTAGTGCAAACTTTGAAGGCCTTTTTCTCTAAATCATGGTTCTGTGACAGTCATTATGTAAAGTGACATATTTTGTTTAATATTTGGAGTACAGAAACACTCCTGATATCATTAGAGAGCTAGAGAGAATCTCCTCTTTCCAACAGAGTATACAACTCAAGATGTGTTCAGGGTCAATGTGGCTGAAAACGATAGAGCAAGTCACATATTTATTTTTGATCACTCTGGGCTAAGAGCACAGTATAGAGCTCATGGTCAGTGCACAGCAGGTCACATGCACTCAGCACTGGACTTTATATGCACAAATCAACAGTGTCCAGTCGGGGGTCATGCCTCTGTAATCTGCTGCTATCACCACCTGATTGGAGCAGAGTCGGGTTCACAGACGGGAACCAGCACACACTTTAGTAATACTTTTAGTTTAAATTAGAGGTGTGTGTGTGTGTATCCAGGAGTGAGTAGGGATGCAGTGTGCACATAGTGGGTGTGTCTATATTTTTGTGTATTAGATATTTTAGTTTAGAATAGCATATGAACACTGTCATGCAGATGTGTGTGTGTATGTGTGTGTGCTTCTCAGTGTTGTCAGGATGCTGGAAGGCTCCTGGTGTCTGGTTTAGGGTTGAGGCTGTAGATAGAAGTCTTCCAACATTCTGAGTCCAAATTAAAAGTCAGTGAAGCGCTGTGAAGGAGAACATGCTGCAGACTGCTAATAGCAGGTCAGCGCCAGGGAGCTATCACACTGATAATGTTAGGTAAGCTAGCGCTGCACAGCTAACCCACTGAGAATACAGGGCGAGACTTTATAGTGTAGCACCATCCTGCTCACCATAGATAACCGGAGGTTAGAGGTAAGTCTATACCAGCTCATCTGGTCTTTGCATGGAGGAGTTTGCCTGTTGCAAAATTCTAATAGGAAAAAAACCAAAAAGTTAATATTAGGGATGTTAATAATTAACCGTTCAACCGTTAACCGACATTAGGCATTTTAACCGATTAACGCTATCTGTTAAACGGTTAAAATAAATATGAATAATTAATTAAAAAGCTGAGAAAAACTCAGAGGAGCGGCTCTTCACTTTAAGGAGAAAAGCTGGTCCACCTTAAGAGCCCACCTTAAGAGGCAGAGGCGGAGTTGCAAGATACAGGAAGTTGGCTCCATTTTCTGGCTCGCTTGAGCGGAGGAGTTGTAGCCTCGTAGCATTTATTCACCGACAAATAAACTGTACACACACTGTCTGCTACGCCTACGTTCACAGCTATAACACCACCGATAAATCCACACTACCCGCCAACACACACACACGGTCTGTCGGAAACTCGCTTAAGTTACGCAGACTACGTGTATGGCGGCGGCGAGCACGAAGCGTCCGACAATAGAGCTCCTAACGTAGCACAAATACACACACTGTTTGTTGGACACTTGCTAAAGTTACGCCGGGCAGACACACAGCTGACAACCTGCTAAACTAAACTAAATGTGCGGTGGAGTCCCGTGAACGAATGTCTGTTGTGCTCATACACTGCAGCTTGCGCAGCGCCGCATGAGAGGCACAAATCTTGTCGGTTAACAGTTAATAATCGGTTAACGAGGGTCAGTTATCGGTCAAGAATTTTTTTTAAAATTAGCATCCCTAGTCGGGTGGGTTGTCGACATCGCCGCAGACCCCTGGCGCCTTTTACTTTCACGCTCTGGGGGCACGACGCGGTTGGGAGGCACTGAGGACAGTCTGCCCCGGTCGACAGTCGCTTAGATTCTTAGCATTTGCTCTTTGTGCAATCACACACACACACACACACACACACACACACACACACACAATGACTGTCTCACTGAGCGCCAATACTGTCTGACCTGAAATCTTTAATAACTCCACTTTATGTAAATATAGCCTCCTACAGTCCCGGAACCAGGCAGTGAGCCATTCCACACAGGCACTGAGCTAGATCGAAGCAGAGCAGCACACTACCAACATGACAGTGACAACCTCACACTGTCCAGTGCTCACAGTTTGAGCACTGGACAGAAACCATCCGAGCAACACATAGATGAACATTAATAGCTATCTCTGAAATTCCTCTGAAGTTTTTGTCTTTCTAAACTTTCCACATCATAGCTCCTGTCACCAAATTGGCCACAGACAAAAGCTTCCAGCTGGCTTTTTTATTGGCTGTTGGACTGTTTTTGTCATCCTCACCATTTTGTTCCATAAACATGCAGCTGTAAAGAGGACTCGAGCACAATTTGAGTTTGTGAAGGCATATTGACAGTTATTTCTTTCCCTTTCTGCACAGTTTGACAGCAGTCAGTAGATTTGATTGAAGTGTATGAATGGATATTTACAAGGTGAGCTGTGCAACCAGGGTCTGAAATTAACTTTCTTCACTTCCTGCCACTGTGGAAGGCAAGTATTTCTTTTGTCTGCCACTTTTGAAATCTCTGCGCTAAATGAAGGAATAACATATTAGATCTGATGTCATTCAATGTTCGATATATTTTACATACAAAACATTATATACATGGTAAATTACAGTTTTCGAATTACACCGTGGCGACTAGGGCAGCCCTGTTTTTCGGGGGTTGGGATGGTACTGTAACACAGTACTGTACTGTACTTTGTTATTGTTATCTATAGTGGTTATTTGGATAAAAAACACAATTCAAATGATTATGACTAGTTAAATACTTGCTTTGATTAAAACAATCTTGACAAGCTGCTCAGAGCTAGTGTTAGGAAGTTAAACAGGTCATAATTCTCTCTCTACTATCTATTTTATATTACTGTGAAAACATCTCCTTCAAACAACTGGATTTATTCAAGTTTCTTGCCAAAAGTTTTATTTTACGAGATCACATTTGAACACATCATGGTAACGTTGTAATTTACCTTCGCCCCTTTAACGCCTCATAATAATAACTCAATGGCACCTCCGTAAACGTTCGTATCTCCGTTATTTAGCCAGTCAGGACTGTGCTGCCCACCGGCTGCTAACAGATAACGTTACTAACTCTCCTCCTGCTGATTTCAACAAAGATTTGTTGTTCACAGTGTCGCTTTATCAGGGAAAAAATAAGGTGCGTCCCTCAGGTTTATGGCGCCACGCTGTTGAGCGCTTTTTACTCTGAGGATCCCTGAAATCATTTTTTTTCTAAATAATTGTGACCAAAATATGTCCTGAATGGGACATTTTACAGCAACAGATAAACTTGTCAGTACAAACTATGCAACAATGACCCAGGACTAAAGAAGGTCTGTCCTACCTTAATTCCATGTCCATCTGCAGTAAGTGCTTTCACCTGTGTGGTCCACTGCTTAAAACTAATCTAAGTGGGTAAAAATGCCCAAATATAGATGAAACCAACCTTTGCTCTTATTCACCTTTTTTTGTCAGATCTTGTGTTTCTATATCTTCTTAGAACTATAGAAGGTAAAACGGAGCAAAGAGCACAGACAAGTCCATCACGCTTGGCTAAACTTACTTGAATTAGGATCAGAACTGTTGTGAAAGGCTAACATGTGCCTCATACATCAATGTAACCCCAGCTCTCACCTCTCTGTCCCTGTCTGTCTTCTTCCCCGCTCTGTCTCTCTTGGTACCGCTTGTGTTCAGAGTGACAGATGAGCAGGGACAGACAGACCAATATTACCGGGGCTGGTTCTCCACAGGGACTCCGGCGGGCACCGATGCCTGACTCCAGAGGTCACGGTGTCTGGGTCGGAGTCTCAGGAGAGAGCCTGGGTGCCTCCAGACGGAAAGGGGTGGGTGGGGGGAACTTATCTATTTTAATGTTGACTGGTTCTCTGCTCAGAGATAAGCAGGAGCATCACTGCCAGTATTAGCAGTACAGCAGTTGAGAAATATCCATGTTGGGACTGAAAAATAGCCCTTATGTCTTGATAATGTACAGTATCACAAGGCCAGTGCATACTCACTTCATGGGTTTTGGTGCAGCAATTACACTAGGAGTTTAAAGATTTAAGCGAGGCAGAGATAACGCTACATCGATACACAGCCACAGATCCAAAACAATCTTTGTGTGAAACTTTTCAAATATCAATCTATACGGCTGTCAAAAACCCACTGTCCAAGTCTCTCTCTCTCTTCCTGTGTTCCTGTGCCCGTGTGTTGGTGTGTGTCCTCTCATTCCAGCTAGCTACATTTTCCAATCACAAAGCTACTTCGAACAATCCACCTTCTGAAAAACATCAACACATACCCACATTGCGTTTGCAGTCTGCAGAATGTCTTTAATTGTTAAAGCTAACCCTTCCAACTTCCACAGCACACTGAAGTTTGGGGGAAACTTCTCCCCGTTGCCACTGAAGCCAAAATGATGAATGACACTGACCTGGGAACTGAGCTGAATAAAACCCCAGCATTTCAGTGAAAAGGATCCTGGCAAAATGTTACCACTAGCTCTGTTTACTATTGCTGGTGTGGTAGTAGACATGCTGTAAATGTCTGGGTTGTTTTTTACCTCCGCCAAGGCTGAATGCCTAGGAAGGAGGTTATGTTTTCACCGGCGTTGGTTTGTTGGTTTGTTGGTTTGTTTGTTTGTCCGTTTGCAGGATTACTCCAAAGGTCTGCGATGGATTTGAATGAATTTCTTTGGAGGGGTGGGGTGTGGTACAATGAACTATCCATTGGATTTTGGTGGCGATCCGGATCATGATCCGGCTTCGGGAATTTTTTTAAGGATTCCGATCAGCCAGAACATTAAGACCTCTGGGTATAACACATGCACAGTGTAACTGATGAGGCGTTGATGATGCATGACCCCGCCTCTTTCCTTCAGAGAGACAGAGAGAGAGCGGGGGGTGGATGGAGGGGGGAGGGACACCTGTAAATTTGTTTTTTCACATTAAACTCGGTGAAATTACAGTTGAGTTCGACAAAAGCACACTTGGTGATTGTTGGAAAGAGTAACGACGACGGTTTAGGTGAGTTTTATTTTGTTTCTGTCCAGTTTGAATGAAGTGTTTTAAGATGCTCCGCTACGAACAGCTGATCTCAACATAAACACAAATACACGTGGATGATGGCGCAAGCAGAACGGAGAGGGGGGGGCGGAGGTCTGCGCTCTCCGAGTGCCATTCTAGTTGATTCAGTAAGTCATCTGAAAGGGAGAGATATACAGTACACACCCCTACAATACACACTTGTGAGTAGAATTATGGAAGAGGAGATTTTAGAGCTAACTCTACTTACTTAAAAAAAACAAAAAAACAGAAAAGAAAAGAAAACAAAGCATTAATTAATTAAGTAAAAGATGGGATTATATTAATTATGGGGAAATGTTCTGTGTTAAGAAGGGATCTCTTTATGGTCAATATGGAATGCTTCCATCAACCAAACGCGGTGTGTCAATATGGGCGTGTGAGTACAGGGCCCCAGACTGTTCACACTGGTTGCACTGGTGCGATAAACATTTTCATTTCGGTGCACCAGCACACAAAATGTATCTTTTTGCGCCGTAATAATACATTTTTTAAGTGTTTTGTCAATTCCCCTATTCCGCCTACACATAGGTAATTCCTTTACACATTGTATAAATGGTTATAAACAGGGTGCAGATAAATGTTTGAGAGTCGAGTCAGATGAAGCCATCTCCAGCAAAGATGTACTGTAGGGTCAGAAGTAGACTACTGGGCGCGGTTTCACATATACACACACACAGAGACAGACCTGGTAAATGTCAGGCGCACCGGTGCGACCAATGAAAATGTTTAGTCGACAGATTTTTGGTCGCGTAGGAGCCCTGGAGTATTGTTTGAAGACGGACTTTTAGAAAATGTGGACCTGACCTTTTTTTGCTCTTCATTCAGGTTGTCAAATGCCAGCTAGGCACAATTGCAAGACCTTTTTTTATGCGGACTGGCTACAGTTTATTTCTCTAACTGAATGAATTTGATTACATCCTGGACCAAATCAGTCCTAAAGACTTTATATTCAATACATATGTTTATATGTCAGTGCCTGCTTGGACAAGGTTAGGGAAGACTTGCGCCTCTCCTAAACCCAGAAGGATGACTTTCCAAGGTTACTTTTGTCTAAAAGTAGGACCAAATGTGTGTCACTCTGAGAATATTGGGTCACTTTTTGGACTTATTTCCTTCACTGAGACATTTGATAAATAAAGGCCCAGAAGGAGAGAACAAACACACAGTGATCTCTTAAGAACTTCAATGGCCAAGCTGTCCGTCCGTGGCCCCGGGTGCACCGCTGACCTTATTCCAGCCAGCAGCCTTCTCTGGCCTGAGGTCAGTCAGAAGTCAGGACAGGACAGGAAGTTAGAGGACATGGTGGTGACTACTGAGAGAAAGCACTTATAACTGAGGTCAAAAGTCACACATCCGGCGTTCATAGGCCATGACACTTCACATCTGCAAATACACACACACACACACACACACACACACACACACACACACACATACTGAGGCTGTGGTGTTTGTCCTTCAGCCAGGGAGAAAATAGAACAACGAGGCCGAGAGGAGAGAGTGTAGTAGGGTGTGTGCTTGTTTGTGTGTGTGTGTGTGTTTGTTTGCTAACCTATTTGTGTGTATGGAGCTCAACCAGTGAAAGTTGGCACTGGGCACTTTCACAAACCAACATTTACTCCGTTTTAAACAAACTCTGGTGCGGTTCGTTTGGACAGTTGTGAACCACAGACTGTATAAAATATGGACGGACGTAGACTGCGGTTGCAAAGTCAAAACATTACATCCTAACGTCTCTCCTAACCGCTTCTCCTTGACCTTGATGGAAAACGTCATGAGGTCAAGGAAAGATGTGAAAGAGAATTCAGAAAGATTTAGGAAAAGACAACCGCGGTAAAAGAATGGTCCAGTGTCTCCTATGCTAAAGGAGATAATAAAGGAAGCATTGAAGCTCTCTGGTCATCGCCATCTTGGCAGTGACAATTCCAGCTGATCCGAAAATGGACAAAGAGGTGGAGCGTTGACGGTCTCTTTGAGATCCAGATGTGAGTCTCTTATTTTGAAAATGTATTTAGCCTATGCACTTAAGTTTCGGTGGGTTTGATTTGTGACAGTATTGACTACAGACTAATGTTTATTAACTGGGTGTGTCCTTTTATATGAACCCTTTATATGTAGGGATGCACCGATACCACTTTTTTTCCAGACCGAGTACAAGTACAAGTACTTACATTTGGGTACTCTCCGATACCGAGTACCGATACGAATACTTCTCTGTGCCAAAAGACCCTCGTTAACAGCCAGCTGGAGGGTGTGAGCGACACACGGCAGGCTGGGGAGTCCCGCATACGAGGCGGTGCGCCGCGACCGGCTCTAGGTCGGCTTGGAAAGGCTCGGGGCGGAGGTGCTTCCCAGGGGCCGTGGACAAAGTGCTCGCTGCGCCCTCTCTCTCCCAGCCAGGGAGGGACGGGGCCCCTTACTCCCAGTGCGACTGTCGACCGAGGCGGACTGTCCTCTGTCAACCGCGTCGTGCCCCCAGGGCGAGGCTCGGCCCACGTAAAAGGCGCCAGGGGTCTGCGGCGATGTCTGCAACCCACCCGACCCGTCTTGAAACACGGACCAAGGAGTCTAGCACGCGCGCGAGTCAGAGGGTGCAAGCAAAACCCCGTGGTGCAATGAAAGTGAGGGCAGGATGAGGCGGGATCCCGGCCCCGCGGGGTCGGGCGCACCACCGGCCCGTCTCACTCGCACCGTCGGGGAGGTGGAGTGTGAGGACCCGAAAGATGGTGATGAGAGGTTAACGTCACGCTGCCGTAAAGTGGTATCTGAGCTGTTTTGCGAGTACGAGTACATGAGCACAGTATCGGACCCGATACCCGATACTGGTATCGGTATCAGTGCATCCCTATTTATATGCTAAGGTAGAGAGGACATATGTCAACACAGTTCTGCACTCACGTCACGTCAAGTGACTGTGATTTGAGTGGGTTCTGTGATTAGAGTGGGTTCTGTGAGTCGTGCTGCAGTGGTACAGCAGTCATTCACTGTGTCCTCTTCGCATGGGTATCAGTGTTGGAAGTGTGGATTGCCCTTCAGTAAATGGTTCTCTGTTTAACAGGGCCAGAGGTGGCCAAAGAGACTCATAGACCCACTATTGTTCCGTAATGATCAGACGCACACACACACACACACACACACACACACACACACACACACACACACACACACACACACACACACACACACACACACACAGAGACAGATAATAGATGTGTTTCTCTGTGTCCTGATGAAGTCAGACACAGTGTGCATGAAGTCATCCCGCTCTCAGGCGCCACACTCTCCTTGTTAGTGGATGAGAAACTAATAGCCGGTTCAGGGTGCAGCAGACAGTATGAAGATTTGTATCCCCCCCCCCCCCGGTTAGCTGCCTGGGTACTGGCTCAGGACTGTGCTTATTATGCACTATGTCTTCTTCAGTTTTCAGAGACCTGAACAGTTCAGCATGTCCTGATATGATCGCTCATTCTTTCCATCCATTAATGTCGCAGTAATTGTGTTTTTCCCTGCGTGTGGTCAGTCAATTAATGCCTAATTTGCATAAACTGGCGGCAGGTACACGGCGTACGCTGAAGCGTAGGAGTTACCCAGGAGGGCTAATTAGATGCTCGATCTGCTCGGTGGTCTAAATTTATATTGTTCACATTTCTGTTGGTGGATCAGATCAGGATGCTTTTAAACAAGATTTGCTTCTTTTTAATTAACTGCATTCCCAGTGCAGCTTTAAGGGCTTTAGCTGTTCATTATTTTTTAATGACTAATTGTAACATTTGCTTGTGTGTTAGCGGTTAGTGATCTCAATCAATTCATTACAGAATAATGTTTAGATGATTAAGACTCGGAGTACAGGAGGTTAAAACATGCCCTTCTCCTTTCTTTTATACTTGCACAGTTTTTTTTCTTTTCCCCTTCAAATTCACTTTCCAACAGGAATTTGGATCAATCAATCAGCTTGTTTGACACACAGGGATGTAGTCGCACTGTTGAGATTTGGCAAGTATGCGCATTAACTTCTCTGTGAGCCAATGTGACTATGGGTGGGTACCCATAACCCCTGGTCTCCCCGCCTTCCAGTGTGGTCATTCGGAACAGGTGCCGAACATTTGCCAGTTTTTTCTCTGAAACATACTGAACCTTTAGGGGCATCCAGTCGTATCCATACTGTGCCCGAGAGAATCATATACAGCGAGGACAGAACTAGTTCAAGAGTTGATCCTTGGAGTATTCTGCAGGATCACTGACACTGATGAGATAAACACATCGACTGACATTGAAAGTCTTCCTATCTGATAAATAGTAGAATAATAGAACTACTCCAAGGCAGTGTCAGAAATGTATCAATCAGAAAGACATGGTTAATAGAGCTAAAGGCCAGACTAAGGTCAAGCAGCACTGTACTGATACCAGAGACTGTATATAAGAAGTGAACATAGTCACCTTGATGTCACCCATTGGTTTGTGGACTACGTCTTTTGAAGCCTCGAGTTCGGGATTTTGGCCGTTGCCATGAGACAAAAACACAGACAACTCCCAGACCGGACAACGGCGTGGTAGCAACCTGTCAATCAAATGGTAGCCATGCCCTAAAGCAGGGGTCTGCAACCTGCGGCTCCGGAGCCACATGTGGCTCTTTAGCCCCTCTCCAGTGGCTCCCTGTGTATTTTTAAAAATGGAAATGAATAACTGTTTTTGTTTACATTTTCATTTTTATTTATCATTGTTGTAGGTCTATGGTACGACGGAGTATTAGGGCCACATTGAGGAAAAATAAATAAATCTGTGATTTTGAGAATAAAGTCATAATATTACGAGAATAAAGTCATAATATTATAAAGTAGCAATTTTACGTGTTATTTTCTTTTTTTTCGTAAAGTTATGATTTTATTCTCGTAATGTTACAACTTTTTTCTCGTAATATTATGACTTTATTTTCGTAATATTACAACTTTTTTTCTCGTAAAGTTATGACTTTATTCTCGTAATATTATGACTTTTTTCATGTTAAGTTCTGACTATATTCTCGTGATATAAGGACTTTTTTTCTCATAAAGTTATGACTTTAGTCTCGTAATATTACGACATTTTTCTCGTAAAGTTATGACTTTAGTCCCGTATTGTTACGAGTTTTTTCCCGTAATACTATGACTTTTTTTCTGGTAATATTATGACTTTATTCTGGAAATCTCAATGTGGCCCTAATACTCTGTATTACATTTGCACTTTGGCCCTCACTGCATTAGACTTACAGTATATACTATATACTTAGACTATAAACTGTGTTATCTTCATCACAATGCTCAAATGTTTTGCGGCTCCAGACAAATTTTTTTTTTTTTCTTTGCCTAAAATGGCTCTTTTTATAGTAAAGGTTGCTGACCCCCACCCTAAAGCATCCCCTGCTTTATGGTCTATTTGACTCTAAATGGGACCATAATTTACTAAATGAACATCATGCTGTATTGAAGAAGACTTGAAACTAGCGATTGAAACCATAAACTCATGTTTACAATGTTTATTGAGATAATAAATCAAGTGAGAAGTAGACTCATTTTCTCATAGACTTCTATACAATCAGACTTCTTTTAGCAACCAGAGGAGTCGCCCCCTGCTGGATATTAGAAAGAATGCAGGTTTAAGGCACTTCAGCATTGACTTCACTTCTCAGACCCGGAGGTGTCCCACTGACTGAAACACAGCACTCTCTTGACTCAGCACCTATTAATGATGTGTTAGTGTAACCCGGAGAAGGATGGCTTAGTGCCAGTCTGAGAGATCACAGTCAGGTCATTTTAGAAGGAATTAAATGCAAAACAGCTTCAGTAAAAACAAGCAGGGAAATTACCTGAAATGACTTGGCAGGTTAAAACAACAGTGAGGAAGGTCCACATCTAAATCGGAAGAGTGATGATTAATCTTATTCACAAAATAGGGTATAAATGTTTAAAAAAACGGCACAAAGTGAAGCAGAGAGAAATCTAGTGTTCGCTAGTTGAACACATGGACGATGGAGAACATCAACATGCCACTGAGCTCTCTGCAGCTGTAGTAGCAGCCCTCTTAGTGTCTGGTCCTGGCATATACAATCAAGATTGAAGTCACCCGGCCAAATTCTCTAGGAAGACAAAAGGGTCTAAAGGACCCTGTGAGGAGACTGTAAAGAACGGATGGATGGATGGATGGATGGATGGATGGATGGACAGAGATAGAAACCCCACGGTGTGGTCAGACACAGTTAAACTAAGACATTTGGTCTGAATGCAAAAGAATCCCTCTCATCATACTTTTCAAATGTCAAGTATTTCTCTCTGCTTTTTCAAAAGGGCGACTTCACACAACAATGCTTGACAGGAGAGATTAAACTCTGGTTCCCCATTTTGCTATTCTTTAGACACACACAAGCACACAGTGCATGCATAAGGTCAGAACGACTCAGACGAACAAAACTGAGCATCCTGCTGACCGTCTGCATGGTGTGAGAAACGGAGGGATTGTCGGGTTTACGACATCCAGAGCATTAATATATCATCAACAACTATCGTCTATGTAAAGATATAGAGGAGTAATGTCTACCTGAGCAGAGAATGAAGTCTCTCTCCCTCTGTGTGTGTGTGTGTGTTGGAATCAGAGCTTCTCTGTGCTTTATTGACATAGCCGGGCCGACTACGCGTGCCTTTCAGTGCATGTTCGTGCATGTGAGTGTGCCCCACTGGCTAGCTCACAACCGCCACTCTGCACTGCTCTCAGCTGATAACGCTGTCCCGACGGTGTCGTCATGGAAACGTAGCACCCACCCTCCCTCCCGCTCGAAACAATGAAAGTGAGGAGGACATGTCCAGCTTTGTTTCCTCTGGAGTTCACTCCTTCTCCTTTACTTTTCTGAATGTGTCTTCCTTTACGTCTTTCCCTCCACTCCTCATCCTTTCTCTAAATGTCACCTGTTGTGTTACTTGTAGTTCCAATTTTAAACTATTGCACGTAGGAATGGTAGAAAGAGGAAGCAGCCACAGTGGGTTGTGCAGTCAACAGGTTGTTTGTGTTGCTGTAAAGTCCCAGTGCCACATGGTGCCTCACCACAGGCTCGGATCACGGCGTTTTGCTCATGACAACACAGCTCAGTTATCCTTTTTTTCCAAAGTATCACTTCTCAACTTCAATATCACATTTGCGTGGGCCGTGTACGGTAACGAGACGGTGACGACAGGATTGCCACATTTCTCCTCGATGGCATCGCATCACAGTAACGGAGGTGACGATGCAATAATATACACAGCACACAGCACACCGCCGAGATGCACCTTCTACACATTCATCAGTGAAATTGTAGTTTATGGAGTCTTCGGCTCAGCTGGCTGAGCGTGCTAATGATGCCTTTAACGCAGCGGGATGGAAAGACACGGACAGAATGTGTGTGTGTGTGTGTGTATGTGTGTGTGTGTGTGTCAAGATTCCAGTCACGACAGCAATCTGGTCTCACTCATGAAGTCAATGCATGAGCTGCTTCTCGCTTTCAGCATCTCCATTTCTGAATCAACAGGGAGGGGCCCTGCCTCTGTTTGTGTGTGTGTGTGTGTGTGTGTGTGTGTGTGTGTGTGGGTGTGTGTGTGTGTGTGTGTGTGTGGTTGTGGGTTATGATTTTCGAAAAATAATCAACTAATTCCCAGTGATTATGGAATAGTATTTTTGCTTGGAATGCCCATCCCTAGTATGAACCTTCATTAATAATGTTATGGTGTGTCTCAAAAGTATCAAACTGATCATAGATTAACTAGTAACTCATTTTTAAAGAGACAATTCTGTGCCTCTTACTTAGATGTCCAATCAGTGTTGATGGTAAATGTAATCCATTTAAGCAATACATTCCTCAGTGCTGCTATATTGACCCAGAGAGCCGAGTTCTCCTGCTGCAAACTCTGTTGTTCTTCCTGCATCCAGCGCCGTCATTTGACAAGTCAGTGTTGGATGCAAGGAAGAACTACAGGCTAATTCAGCTTGGATTTCTCTGGGTAGCCAGCATGGATGTATGAAGAGAACTGGATCCAGCGTTGGAGCCCCGTTCATTCCTATGAAAGTTGCTCAGTGGTGCATGAAGCCTAAATGGCTACCCGGATCTTGGGCACATGGAACATGCGCAGTAGCGTCTGCTCGGTCACATGACTCGGTCACGGGGTCCCAACGTCACGCCGTCGTCATGGCTTGCTAACTCCGCGTCCCAGCCCTCGCTCTAGCCTCGGTCTGGGTCTCACTCACATGAACGGAGGAAGGGAAATAACTCTGTATTCAGCTATTAGTTCATTTTACAACTTTAAAAACTTAATTTTTTAAATAAGGGCTATTAGAGTGTTCGTACTGGGAAGTTGATTCACCTCAAAAAAAATTATCCGCTGAGTTACAGACGTCTCTTTCCCGATGTAAGTCTATGGGAAAAAGTCTTTTTGGGCCCCACGGCATCACTGCGAAAATGGCATCCCAAAATTGTGCAAAGGATGTTATGGACGAGGAGACATTTTACAGTGCTTTGGCTGTATTTATTCGAGCTAGAGTATACGGCCGAGGAAATGCAGCAGAGAGAGGCCAACGTTGGACAGAAGCTTGCACGTTCGTTGAGCTGGCTGAATCCGAGTTGCCATGGCCACTGACTGGGCGTCCGTCTCCCGGAGACACTGCTGGACGAGACGAAGGTGCGGGTTATTTTCTCGTATCTGCCACTGTGGATTTAATCCAAACAGACCATACAGCCCCTGGTTAGTGGCACACAAACACACAGATGGCTAACGTAGACTATAGGCCGACGCCACACGGGAAGATTATCGGATAGCGGTGTTATTTTGACCGGCTCTCAGAGTTTCAGTAGTTTGGTTGAATTTTGCGTATTCTTGCCCTGCTGTTAGTTAGTAGCTTTTTTATAATTGACCACTGTAGATTTAGATTGTATGGACCCAGTAGTAGAGGTGAGATGCTGCCCCCTATCTGTTTGGAGCAGGTGGCCAGATCTTAAACACGGCACCTTTAAAGGATAATGAAACCTTTCTCTTACCTTTTGCTTTCTGTTTGTTATTGCGTCATGTGACTTGTCACCGGAAGACAAAGGTGAAGAAAAAAGTTTTATTTCTCTGTAGGGTCCTTTACGTATTGTTGTCAGACACTTCTAATAACAATCTGAGCCTGTCAGTGGCAGAAAACGAGCACTTCTAGTGGATGTAAACGGACGGTACCAGGTTGCCCCCAAATCATTACATCACAGCCTGTTTAGTGGTTGGCGGGTGCAGTGTTCTCCCTCAATACTGGACCAGTTTAAAAAAAAAGTTGTCCCCATTAGTGACTCACTTTGACACAAAAACATGGGAAAATAAGGTCCAGGTTGAAAAATGCCAAAGTTATTCCTTTAAGTTTGACCTTCAACTCTGCCCACATATCTCTCCTCCACCACCACCCAGCCTTTTACATCTCTTTTACCTCCATTCAAATGATATGCCCTATTGTGTATTGTGTATTGTGTGTGTGTGTGCGTGTGTGTGTGTGTGTGTGTGTGTGTGTGTGGTCCTCAAGGGAGTGTGTGCTCCATCAGCAGATGTCTAACACAGCCCTGAAAGCCCCATGGCCTTGGGCTGTCAAACTCCTTTATGGAGCATGAAGGTGAGCGAGAGCGAGAGAGAGAGAGAGAGAGAGAGAGAGAAAGATGCATTGTTGTGAAGGACAGATAAAGAGTGTGTGTCCTACAGTTTAATTGTTAATGTGTGGAGACATTTTGACCTTTTCTGCTGCTGTCTTTGAGTGCCCTTCAACAGCCTCAACCTCAGGGCGGAAAATAGAGGGATGAGGACAGACAAACAGTTTTTTTATAAAGTCTAAGTTAAGGGCAGATTGCAGCTACTTCAGTTTATACCTCTTAAAGCGTAGAACACACTCATGTTGGGTGTTTTAGTTCAAGTTGTGTGTGTTAGTTTAATTTCATTATTTCCTGAAGATGTCACGCTGTGACAGATTCATATTTTGAGATTCAGCTTGTTTTTCAATTTGAGCTGAGAATTTTTGAGAATCTCCATATGGGATATTTATCATGATACAATCATATGGAGAGAAATGTGAATACTAAAGTGTCAAGTGTCAGTGTGATGCAAACGGAAGATTAAAGTTAGACTAAGACACTCAACAGTCAAAATTGATGGCAATTTAATCTATAAGGTTAAACATTGGGTATAAGATATATAGATTATAATAATCAAATGGTATTTTAAATGAAGCTGGAATCAATATGTCCCCAGTTTCTGCTGTGGTTGCCTGGTTAGGAATGCCCGGTGTGTGGTGTAATGTTTGATAAAATGCCAGCGGGGATTGTAGTCTAAGAGGAGCTTAAGAAAATATTAAGATTGCATTTAAAAGACAAAATAAGAAAGCAAGAACAAATGAATAAATAGTTATTGGTTTGAATAAGTTATGTATAATATTTAATTGGAAAGCTGCAGTAAACAATAATGTTTATTGCCCTGATTTAAATGAGCTGTGAGACAGTTTCAGCAGAAGCAAAGAGCCGTAATGCAACATGTGAACATGTTTAAACAGGCCATTAAATTGGCTGTCCGTCCGTCAGTCCTATTCTTGTGAATTTCTCGGACTTCTTCCACTTGGACTCGAGGAATAGAAGAACTGATTAGATTTTGGCGGTCAAAGGTCACTGTGACCTCACAAAACACGTTTTTTCGGCTGTAACTCAATAATTCATATGCTAAGTATTACAATTTCACACAACAGGATAAAATGACATTTTGGACAAACACGGATGTAAACTGCAACTTGTCTGGTTGGCGGAGGCGTACAAACGCCAGGCGGTAATTCTAGTATTGTAGTGACTCACTGTCAACAACTGAGAGGACAGGCACACTGGAGGCTTTGTCAGGAGCCATTAAGAGCTGCAGTGCAAATGAGAGGTCAAGGACAGAAAAACAAGAATTCATTCAGCTAATTCAAATTATTACTGAAACATGCTTGCAAAGAACACCGCTCGTTGTGTGCGTCCTAGTATACAGTAGGATTTTTTAAACAAAATGGTAAAAAGTGGATCGAATATGGAATTTTGGAGCATAGAACCAACAGATGCCATCGTGTTCTTCGTTCTTTTAGTGAGTGTAGTGCCTCGAAATGGAACCCTAATGACTCAAGAACTCTCTGACTGACCATGTCAGTCAACCAGCAATTTCTTACAATCTTATCAGCTTCTTTACTACATGTTTTAAATGGTTCTACATAGAGCCGTCACATGTCCAAAGGAAAAGATGCATTTTGAATGTATTGCTGCAGTGCTCCATACATATTATATCCTGAAAAATGCTTTTCATGCTTCATGTATTTTTCTTTTAAAGGTCCCATATTGTATAAAGTAAGATTTTCATATCTTTTATATTATAAAGCAAGTTTGAGTGCTCTATGAATACTGTGAAAGTATCGAAATGCTCAATATACGGAGAAATACACACAACTCGTTTTTAGAAATTGTGCGTTTGAAACAAGCTGTCGGGATTTCTGTCTATTTGTGATGTCACAAATCTACAATATTTAGACCATTACACAGTTTTAAACATAAACATTCTAAATGTGTCTCAGTTTATTTCCTGTTACAGTGTATGTAAATGACATCAGCTGACAGGAAGTAAACATGGACCCAAACTGTTGCCTAGCAACGCAATTCCGTTGCAATTCCGTTGAAATGCACTAAAACGGAGCGTTTCAGACAGAGGGTAAATACAGGTATATTCAGGCAGACAGTATGAGGAAAATAAAGTTGTTTTTTTAACATTACAGCATGTAAACATGTTCTAGTAGAAATACAAAATACCAGTATGAACCTGAAAATGAGCACAATATGGAACCTTTAACATGAACAGACTGCCTGACCTGAAGCAGGGCTGTGTTCAGGACCACATCAAGTTCAAATGGTGGTTACTGGACTATTTTGAATGAATATTTTTGATACATTGTAAAAATTATCTGAGAACACAAAGTTTTGAGCTACTTCCATTGAAGGCTCTTTTAACTAGAACTTGCAGTAAGGGGAGCTTATGTGGGGGTGTTGTTGTGGGTAGGAGGAGCTTGACCTTCAAGAAAATCTTGAATGGATCTTATTTATTTGGGAACAATAAAGACACAAGGCTGCTAGTGTAGCTGACAAAAACAAAAATCTGATTATCAAGATTTATTCACAAAGCAAAACCACATGTAGAGTTTAAGATGGTCCTTGAAGAGCCCTGCTTAAATAGCAGATCATGCTTCACTCTTAATGTAATGAGAAGTTTTCATGTTGGTATCTTGTCGGATATGAAACAACATTTAATTCCCAGTAACGTTTGATGAATTGATGATCAAACAATGAAGAATGAAAATAACCTGAAAGGAAAAAAAATATAAGAATGTTTTTGGAACATATGTATGTACACATTATGAACATGTGTTGTTACAACCAGGGTTTGACTGATGGGATAGTACAGATACCAGTACTCAGCATAGACTGTATATAAGAAGTTGACGTAGTCACTCATTGATGGACTACCGTTTTGAAGCGAGTTTGATATTTTGGCCATCACCATCTTGGGTTTTTTTTGGAGCCAGAAGTGACTATATTTGGATGAAAGGGGGGAGCTAGGTACCGTTAGCATAGCAAACGCTAAGTTACAAGCTAACACTAGCACTAGCTAGCTAGCGTGGTTAGCGAGGTGCATCCGTAATTCACGTTAACTGATGTTAATCAGGATGCTCATTTTGGCTAGTGGAAAACAGGCTTAAAACAAAATGTACTTACCAGAAAAAAAATTATCAGCCGACTCCTTGTCCTCATCATCCTCATCATCCTCATCATCATTATCCTCCTCATCGAGTGAGAAGTAGGCTCATTTTCTCATAGACTTCTATACAATCAGACTTCTTTTTGCAACCAGCGGAGTCGCCCCCTGCTGGCTGTTAGAAAGAATGCAGGTTTAAGGCACTTCAGCATTGGCTTCACTTTTCAGACCCGGAGGTTGCCTCTTGGATTTTAGTGATGGATGAGGAGTAAACTTTAATTACATTTTTTTTAAGCAATCAGTGCTTAAAAAAGTTATTTCCTCCAAAGAGCTCTATGAGTCGTCATGTAAGTAATCTTGTTCTTCTTTTTCCTGCACAGGCCCAGATCGATCGAACGCCTCCTCTTCCTCCTATGAGATAAGGTGAACAGGTTTTGATCCCTGCTCCTGATCTGTTTGGGGAACCTGTTGTAATCCAGCTGGATCCAGATGATGGAGCGCCTGCTGTGTCTGCTGGTCCTCAGCTCGGTAGCCCTGAAGGAGGCTGTCGGTAAGTTCTACTTCAACTCAAACAAACATGCGTGTCCGTGTAGGTTTTCAGACTGGTTGCAGAATCAGCGTTGGCGTTGATGATTACATTAGAACTAGGTTTAGTTTTAGCCGTATGCAAAAAAATCTCACTTTTTTATAATAAGGGCCCTGTCGAACATTCTTTTTAAATTGCGGATCACTGTATCCCCACAAATCCCCACAGTAAAAAGATGTTTCAATCATTCCCGTCGACCCTGTGCGTGTCTAGACGCAGGAGGTTGTCAGAAGTGTTTTTTACATGCACGTCTACACATGCACTCTCTATTATATATACTATTATATCTAACTATTAATTAAAAATCGATACAGTGTTTTTGAGAATCGATACAGTATCACAAGACATAATATCGTGATATTCTATTTTTTCGATATTTTCTTACACCCCTAGTATCTGTCAACCTGCCCACTCAGAGACTTGGAGGCTAAAGGAGAATTTCTGATGAATTCCCAAAGACCTCTCTTATATCTTTCTTTGAATAATAAAATAATATTAACAAAATCTAAATATTTTAATGGCTTTTGACCACAAAACAGAATTAGAATAAATAGCTTTGAACAGACGTCATTTTGCTTTAACACCCAATAGTGTCCCAAATTCCCAAATGTCCTCCTATAGCTCACTGATATTATGAATCTCAACACAGTTCACAGAACTATTGGAAAGAGTAAATGGCTAGGAAATATCTAATAAATATATATATATAAGAAAAGTTAAAACACTTAAAAATAGGGTTGGTAAAGATTTTAGAAACATTTTTTGTTAAATTTGTTGAAATTCTCGTTACATCCCGACAGCAACGTACTCAAGTATCAAAAGTAAAATCACTCATGATGCAGCAGTGCTGCTGAATTCTAATGTTGTAGTTGATTTGAACTTTTTTCTACATTGTTTGGTAGCTTACCTAACAATGATTCATATCTTTTAAACCAATTATATGTTTTTTATATGTACACATTTGTATATGTAAAGTAACTAGTATCTATATCTGTCAACTCCATGTAGTTGAGTACAACATTTTTCATTGAAATGTAGTGAAGTAGAAAGTAGAAAACAATGGAAATTGTGAAGTAAAGTGCAAGTATATATCTCAATTGTACTTGTAGTTCAGTACTGGAGTAAATGTACTTTCCATCACTGACACAGTTATTGATTGTGTTTTACAGTAAGTCTGTCATCATGATACACCCTCTCCAGACATTTAACAAGATGTTGGAAACTAATTCACATTCTTAAGCCAACTTTTCATAAATGTTAAAAAAAAAAACTTCTGTTACATACGGATGGAAATATATTATCGTAGTATGTTCAGTTAGAAAGCTGAATGTGATGTTTACTCTGAGACCGACTGGGAAACTGATGTGGGGATAAAGATACGGTGTTTTCCTCTGTGCTGAAGGGAATTGCGGGAAGCATTTCAGAGTGTAATGACAAAAATCCCTCGTGGTTAGGAAACCTGGTTGGACTGACACCATTATTAGACCACAATGCACTGGGTTATAGTTGTGTACGTTAGAAACACAGCTCAGAGCAGTGTGTGTGAGGAGCCTGCTGTACAGTAGTGATGGATGGACCGCTCGTACCGGGAGAACAGATTTACTCTCACCCGTCCCTCCTGTCCTCCTCCACCCTTCAACAGAAATACAACCCAGGTTTAAAACCCCTTGTTACTCGGCCTTGCACAGTCCCAGCAGTATTTTCTGAGATGCCCTGTTATGCCACTGAAATGTATTGTGTCACCCCAAACTGAATGGGACTCAGGTTTTAAGGCTTTTCGGGTAGTTCTCAAACCAGCTACTATGACACTATAACGATGTCTCAAATCAGTAGGATGGATGTCCAGGATTTATCAGTCTTCACTTTGCACCTAAAACCTTTTACAACAATGTAAATATCATTTATTTTAGACAATCCAATCACTCTGCTTTTCCAACTTTGGATAAAAAAAAAAAGGAAACCTAACATTCTGTGTTATGCATTATACATTTCTTGTCATTTTGCAGCTGGTGCAGTGTTCATGCTGAGCTGAAGTGTTGTATAATGATTAAGCTGTATTAGTCTCCCCGCAGTGTCTGGGCTAGTTTTAATCCTTCAGATAATAATGCGCTACAAGGAGAGACTGCAGACTGACTAGACTGTTAAAGATGCATGTCTTCCATTAGACCTGCATTTCAAGCCAGACTACACAATAAAGGCTTATTCCTCATTGGGCTCATAAAGCTTTACAGCGTAAAGGGGGCGTGTAACATTTCACATTTTAAATCTAATTCATGACATAGGGCTGTAGTTCATCCGAGACATTTTGAACAGTACTCACAACTCTAACTCTTCACCACAGACTGTGTAAAAAAGATGGACTAAAATCTTTTAGTGTGGGCCAACCTTTAAGCTTTTCAAAGTAAATCAGTCAGCCAGTAAATCAGTAAAAGGCTGGCTTGGCTGGTAGAAATTACTGTATATGAGGACACAATAGAATTGTCCAGGATAATGTAACTGTTTAGGTCCTCGGCATCGGGACGTTTCTGGCACAGGGTTTGGTGTTTCTGATTTATTGTGTTGTGTTAAAAATGTTGTTTCCAGGTGGAGACGTGTGTGTGTCGGGTCATGACAGCGGGCCAGTGTTTGAAGAACAGCCAAACGGTCTAATCTACCCAGAGGGCCTCAGTGAAGGCAAGGTGACTCTCAGCTGTCAGGCCAGGGCTAGTCCAGCTGCATCCTACAGGTGGGTAACACACACACACACACACACACACACACACACACACACACACACACACACACACACACTATCTCTTTTCGCAACTCTTTGACGCTGAGCCTCTGCCACTCTGAAACCTTGTAGTCATCAGTTCTGTTTATTATCTCCTGTTTGCTGTGTTCTCATCACGTTGTCTCGCAGATGGCTCGTGAACGGCACAGAGGTCCCGCTGGGTATGGACCTGCGCTACACCCTGGTGGCCGGCAACCTGGTGATCAGCAGCCCCGAGTCTGTTCGAGACACGGGCTCTTATCAGTGTCTGGCCATCAACCGCTGCGGCACCATCATCAGCCGAGCGGCTAACCTCAAATTTGGCTGTGAGTGAGAACAGACCTGTTTGAGTCGCCTGAGTGGCAATCATTGGCAGAGATAGAAGAAGCTTCTGTTACGATCTGAACGTGACAGTAATCGTTTTTTTTCATTCCTTTCTCTCTTGTCTACTTCACACCTTTGCATGTTTCTCCAGACCTTCATGACTTCCCTCCGGACAGCAGGAGTCCTCAGACGGCGTATGAAGGCATAGGAGCTTTCCTGGCCTGCCAGCCGCCGACACATTACCCAGGTATCCATCTGCTTCCTGGAATACCTAAAAAAATTTAGTATTTGAAACCACATAGAACAGGGGTCAGCAACCTGCAGCTCCAGAGGCCACATGCGGATCTTTAGCCCCTCTCCAGTGGCTCCCTGTGGATTTTTAGAAATGGAAATAAATAACTGTTTTTTGTTTACATTTTCATTTTTATTTATCATTGTTGTAGGTCTATGGTACGACGGTACAACGGAGTTTTAGGGCCACATTGAGAAAAAAATAAAAATCTGAGATTTCGAGAATAAAGTCATAATATCACAAGAATAAAGCCATAGAATTACGAGAAAAATCGTAATATTATGAGAATAGTCATAATATTATAAAGTCGTAATTTTACGTGTTATTTTCTTTTTTTCTCGTAAAGTTATGACTTTATTCTCGTAATGTTACGACTTTTTTTCTCGTAATGTTACGACTTTTTTTCTCGTAAAGTTATGACTTTACTCTCATAATGTTACAACTTTTTTTTCTCGTAAAGTTATGACTTTATTTTCGTAATATTACGATTTTTTTTCTCTTAAAGTTATGACTTTATTCTCATAATGTTACAACTTTTTTTTCTCTTAAAGTTATGACTCTACTCTCATAATGTTACAACTTTTTTTCTCGTAAAGTTATGATTTTTTTCTCGTAATATTATGACTTTATTCTCAAAATCTCAGATTTTTTTCCCTCAATGTGGCCCTAATACTCCGTAGTACATTTGCACTTTGGCCCTCACTGCATTAGACTTATATACTATATACTTAGACTATAAACTGTTACCTTCATCACAATGCTCAAATGTTTTGCGGCTCCAGTCCAGACAGATTATTTTTTTTTCTTTGCCTGAAATGGCTCTTTTGATAGTAAAGGTTGCTGACCCCTGACCTAGAAGATGATGTGCTGTCAGCTGGGAAATAACTTTCACCTCATAGTTTTCTTTCACTGAGAACCAAACTGTCAGAAAACCTACAACTGCCTGCAGCTGTCGGGGGGGTTCAAAGGTCACAGTGTTTTAAATGAGCAGAATTACGAACCTCTTTTGGCATGAGGGTGAAATATGAAACGAAATGACTCTGCTGACCGTTTCCATATTGAAATCTGAGCATTGGCAGGATGGCAGTAAGTACAACCCGGTGCATTCCGTCTGCGTTACTAATGAATGTGATTTGCACCACCCTGTCTCCTCTCCAGCTCTGTCCTACCGCTGGTTAATCAACGAGTTTCCCAACTTCATCAAGCAGGACGACGGCCGCTGGTTCGTGTCACAGGTAACGGGGAACCTGTACGCGGCTAAAGCGGAGCCCAACGACACCGGGAACTACTTCTGCTTCACCACCATCAACATGGACATCAGCACCAAGAGCACCTTCAGCAAGGCCAACCAGCTCACTGTGCTGCCTGATGGTATGAAGGCTTTGCAGCTACGTGACTGATTTATTAGCTGCCACATGTAGCTTCATCATGGAAGGTCTGCAGAAAACTGTGTAACTGATGAATGAATATTAACAAACAGAGGACACCTTTTCTGTGGATGTCCAATCAGTGCTGATGGTAAATGTAGTCCACTGGAGAAATGAAAGAATATTCATGTATCATGAATATCCACCAAATCTAACAAAGCTTACAAATCTCACTCTCTCACAGCGATCTTGTCAGTAATTGTAAAAGTAAGTTGCTCCAGAACAAAAACACAGGCCAACATCACTAACACGGCAAATTTCTTTATTATGTGTGTAACATTTAGATATACATCACAGTAGGCGTTGCAAATGTCACCACCCAGTTCTTAGATTTAAATAAGAGGTTTTACAATCTCTATGGGATTTAACATGAATATTTACAATTGTATTTTATTTCAGCCAATCCCAGGAAGTCAGCTCCGAACATCAAAGTGCGCTTCCCCGCAGAGACCTATGCCCTCGCAGGACACACCACTCAGTTAGAGTGCTTCGCCTATGGAAAGTAAGTGAAATCATTTCATCATGTGTCGGCAGGTTATTTTGGGTTGAGAGTCTGTGCCCTGTCCATCTTTTACTTCACCTCCAACTCCTCTCTCATAGCCCAGTCCCAAAACTGCGGTGGAGGAAGGTGGACGGTTTGATGCCGTCCAAGACAGGCTCCAGTGCCGAGGGTCCCACCCTCATCCTGCCTGACCTCTCCTTCGACGACGAGGGTGTTTACGAATGTGAAGCCTACAACTCGGAGGGCAGTGACACGTACCAGGGACGCATCAGTGTGCAAGGTAAACAATGTACCGGCAGCGTTATGTAATATTCCACGTATGAAAAGAGGCAAAACGTCTCGCTGTAATGCACCTTTATAGTTCGCTTCCTCACTGTGTTTCTATTCATCGTATGCCATTTATACCGTCTCTGTTCGTACCTTTCTTCTCCAAACCTCCAGCTCAGCCGGAGTGGTTGCAGGTGATGAGCGACTCAGAGGTGGAGATCAGTTCGGAGCTTCTCTGGGGTTGTGTTGCTGCCGGTAAACCACGACCCTCCATACGCTGGCTACGCAATGGACATCCACTCACCACACAGGTATCATGCACTGCATACTGTACTATAGACAGTACATCCACACACATCCAGCTCACACATCCTTTTTTTCTTCCCTTCATTCACTTGCTTTTCTCTTTCTTTCTTTCTTTCTCTACCTCCCGCATCACCTCTCCCTAACCAGGACCGGGCAGAGGTGAATGGGGCTCGTCTTAAGATCAATAACCTGGCCCTGGAGGATTCTGGGATGTACCAGTGTGTCGCTGAGAACAAACATGGAACCATCTACTCCACTGCTGAGCTCAGAGTCCAAGGTACAAGTCCAATATACTGTTTTTATTATTTAGTGTTATTGTTTTTAACTTTTCATTCCCAAAATTAGATTTCTGAATAAGAGTGTCATATTATACCTCATAAAACTATTAAACATTAAGACCTACATCAGCAAAGAACACAAAGTGTTCTGTACGCGTTTCCCTTGTATTTATGCAAATTTAAGTTGAATATGATTTAATACTGTATCACTGTCCCCCCTCTGTGCTGTTCTCCTGCCTCCCTTCTGTCCTCCCAGTTCAGGCTCCAGACTTCAGGTTGAATCCAGTAAGGAGACTGATCCCAGCAGCCAGGGGGGGGCAGGTGATGATCGAGTGTCGCCCTCGAGCCGCCCCGAAGCCCAGCCTGTTCTGGAGCCGCGGGACAGAGCTGCTCACCAACAGCACCAGGTAATACTGAGTCAACCTCATACATTCATACCTTCACACATACGCTGCATTTGCTTCACATTTGAAAACCATGTAAAACAAAGACTGGTCATTTCTATCAATATTTATATGCCTCATATTTGCCTCAGGAAGACTCGTGCTGTGTTTTCAGAGTTCAGGAATTCCTTGTAGTGAAAAAGAAAGAACACACAATATAAGTGAAATACAGAAACTATGAGGCTCAGCATAATATACAGCATGGAATTAACAGGATACCTGGATATGCATACAGAACAGGAAGTCATCAGTCGACTGCTGTACAGAATATCATGCTGTATACTGTAGGATGAGGCCTGTACCTCAGTGTTTTACTGAATAACAATGTGTTACACACCACAGCAGACACCACAGTATTTGGATAAATAGCTTCTCAGTGGGAAGTGTTTGATATTTGCATGAATCTGAATCACGGTCAGAGGAAAGAACGGACTTTCTTTTTTTACTATCCTGTTCTCTCTTTCCACGTGGTCCACCATAATCATGGAATGTTCAACTTGTCCTGTATTATCCCTTAGAGGTCTAGTGGTTAGGATGTAGGTTGCAGATTTTAACCAACTGAAACTTCTCAAGTGTGCCAAGCGTGTCGGAGAACTACGGTGGCCGACGCAAAAAAACCCTGTGAAAATGGGAATGTCCCTCTCTACAGCGTTTGGTTTGTCCGTTCTGGGCTACTGTAGAAACACAGCAGCCGGCTCCGTGAAGAGAGGACCCGCTCCGTATGTAGATACAAAACGGCTGATTCTAAAGTAACGAAAACACAATGATTCTTATTTTCAGGTGATTACACACTAAAGAAAACATACTTATTACCTCTGCCAAGGCCGAAGGCCTAGGAAGGAGGTTATGTTTTCACCAGCGTCGGTTTGTTGGTTTGTTTGTTTGTCCGTTAGCAGGATTACTCCAAAAGTCTGTGATGGATTTGAATGTCATTTTTTAGAGGGGTGGGGTGTGGCACAATGAACAATCCATTAGATTTTGGTGGCGATACGGATCATGATCCGGCTTCGGGAATTTTTTTGAATAACTCTGCTCAGCCTGTGCATTAACACCACAGGCTTTAAGACATGCGCAGTGTAACTGATGGCGCGTTCATGACTTGTCACCCTGCCTCTTTCCTTCTGCCTGCAGAGAGAGGGACAGAGAGAGAGAGCGAAGGGGGGAACAACTGTAGAAACTGCGTTTTTTCACATTAAACTCTGTGAAATTACAGTTGAGTTCGACCAAAGCACACTTGGTGATTGTTAGAAAGAGTAACGACGACGGTTTAGGTGAGTTTTATTTGGTTTCTGTCCAGTTTGAATGAAGTGTTTTACGATGCTCCGCTACGTACAGCTGATCTCAACATAAACAAAAATACAAGTGGATGATGGCGCAAGCTGAACGGAGAGGGAGGTGGAGGTCTGCGCTCTCTGAGTGCCATTCTAGTTAACATTATGTTCCAATTCTGCCAATAAATCCCCCTAAATGCTACACACTGTTCCTTTAAATATCTGCCAATACAAGTCCAATAGCAGCACATGTTGCCTAAAGAGGCCTCAGATTTCCGTCAATGGTTTCCTATGTTGTACATCTTTGTCTATTAGTGTTTTAGATACTGTAAGATCTTTATAAAGCCAAATACCATCCATTAACTACACAGCTAAGCTACTGATCCTGTAGATGAACTTAAAACGTCTCTGGTAAACAAATCATTTTCACACAAAGTACTTTGTACAAAACCATTGATTTAATCTACTACCAAAGTCTAACGTGTCTGCAAGAAATGGTGCTTTCTAGGTATACAGTAGTGTCATACAGCAGTCCGTACCGTTTGCACTACTTGTTTTAATCCAGATGAAGCTCCAGCTCAGGTACAGTAGGAACCTGGAGGTGTAAGCCATCATTATTACTCACACGTACAGGAGGTGTACCAGCGATGAAACTATGATGAGAATGTTTCTCATTGAATTACACATCGCAGTATGTCTCCTAAATGTGTAAGTTACTCATATCGCAGCAGGCGCTACATTCTCTTGATAGCGAGGTCATCGCCTCAGTCTCACCCCGCCTCAGGCTAACGACGAAATTCACAGCTCCGCGCTCGCAACTTCAGGTTCAAGCGATAAACAACGGAAGCTACAGCGATGTCATCATCTGCAGGCTGAGCAAGCCCTCGGTTTCTGCTCAATCTGAGAGATGCAGCTCATTAAAAAGAACAACCTTTAACTCATGTCAACTGTTGAAAGATTTAGCTCTACATGGAGGTGAGATCAAAAGTGACTTCCCATTGTACCGTGTGTATGCATCGCAGGATCTATTACTGTTGATTTCATCAGATTCTGTCACAGCTGCAGGACGAGTCTGTAACCACCTGAGTGTTGGTGTGTGTCGTATTGATTCAGAGGGTTCAGGCTATAGACACACAATGTAGAGGCAAAGTCTTATCCACCTGATATTAAAGGGAAAATTCGCCACCTTTTTACGTGATGTCCCATCAGTGCTGATGGTAAATGTAGTTCACTGAAGAAATAAATTCCCCAGTGCGTGCTATATTGACCGAGAAAGCTGATTTCTCCTGCTCGTGGAGGCGTGCCGGCTGTGCCTACATGTACCAGGATGCATTGCGCATGAGCGGCGAGTTTGCTATGTTACACAAGCTCTGTTTTAGTCTGATAAATAAACCAAATAAACTCACAAAATGTCAATGAAGGAAACATTCTGACACCTAAACAGGAATATACAAACGTACACCTTCTGAATTCATGTTTCTCTCTTACGCCGAACTAAGAGTCATCGTAACACACTTCATTCAAACTGGACAGATCATTTATTTTGGTCAAAATAAATCCTTAATTCACAGAGTAAGATGTGAAAATATGCCGGCTCTACAGGCTGTTTCCCCCCCTGCTGTATCTCTCCTCCGTACCCGGCGGCCCATTGGCGGCTCATTGGCGGCTCATTGGCGGCTCATTGGTGGCTCATTGACGGCTCATTGGCGGCTCATTGGCGGCTCGTTGGCGGCCCATTGGCGACTCATTGGCGGCTCATTGGCGGCTCATTGGCGGCTCATTGGCGGCTCGTTGGCGGCCCATTGGCGACTCATTGGCGGCTCATTGGCGGCTCATTGGCGGCCCATTGGCGACTCATTGGCGGCTCATTGGCGGCTCATTGGCGGCTCATTGGCGACCCATTGGCGGCTCATTGGCGGCTCATTGGCGGCTCATTGGCGGCCCATTGGCGGCTCATTGGCGGCTCATTGGCGGCTCATTGGTGGCCCATTGGCGGCTCATTGGCGGCTCATTGGCGGCCCATTGGCGGCTCATTGGCGGCTCTCTCTCCTTCTCCAGAGGCAGACCATTAAATTAGCAAAATCCAATGGCAAAAATCACCCTGCTGGTCTTGGTTGTCTTTTCCAGTTTAGATTTCCAGTTTATCTGGAAAAGACAATCAAGATCCTGGAGAAGGTCTCCAGCACACCTCCGTCCCAGTGAGGAGGAAAACTCTCATGCACAGTAACACTCACACGGCTCTCTCTCTCTCTCTCTGGGTTGTCGTCTACGACAGCATCCAACAAAAACTGCCCATGCTGACATTTATTACAGCAGAATGATTCTGTTTCTGTTGGCATCGGAGGGTAATTTGAGCAAAGGCTCCACCGGTCGGTGTTTTGCTCTCGGCAGCTCAGGTTCTGGAGGGGTTCCCACCGGCCATATCCTCCCCGCTGCAGCAGCAGCCTCGAGCGGCCTCTCTAATATCCGAGTCAGCAAAAACACTGTAAAAAAATCCTCATCCGTAACATCCTCTGCACTCATATTTTGGGATGCCACTTTTGCTGTTGGAAACGTAACTGGCTTGGAGAACAGGGAAGTTTTTGAACTACCAAAGCTGAAGTAGCACTTTGTAGTTCTTCCTTGCATTCTACAACGTTACTATGACGTCACTGGATGCAGGAAGAGCAGACACAGAAAATATCGACAAGAACTGCAGGCATTTTTCACACTGTATCCCTAACTCAGATATAATATAGGTAGATAATAAGAATGAAAATCATCAAATTTTCCCTTTAATGTACTTGTAATTCATCGTTGTCTGTGTAAGTGGTCAGCAAACTCTCTACTAAATGTCAGCTGTTTGACATCCTTTTTAGGGTTTAAGCTTTCAAAATAGTAGAGGATTACATCAGATGAATTGAAGAGACAGTTACTCAGTTACCCATTTAGTTTTAATTTGATTGACAGCACCTAATGGACTACGCCGTCTTCCCGTAGTCCAAACACATCAGTCACTTCCACTCTTTCAGTGCTAAAGCAGCAGAGTGGGTGTTAAACTGCCAGTCATTTAAAGCTGCAAACCACCAAGCTAAATGATGAGTAGCTGTTTACAGGTACGCCATCCTGATACTTAATATGAGCTATGTCTGGCAGACAGCCTCAGTCTAATTCAACTCCAGATTGTTTTAGTACGGGAAACAATGTGTTCTATCATCCCTAGCTGTTCTGATGATTTACTCACACACAGCTTTACAACGAGATCCAGCAGAGAAGACAAAACATAAGCCGTCAGACAATCACATTTGGCCGACATGTCTAAGCCAGTTATTTGGCAGTGAGGCTGAAAGTGACACACAAAGCTGCATTCTAATCAACAAACTGCACCGTGGACCAAAGCCTGCAAGCTAGTTCAGATATAAACCACTACAAACTCTGCTGGAGGGATGAGCAGCATTCCTCCAAAAAGACATCCTCTCATTTAGTGTTTTGATGATGGAGGTGGAGACGGCTGTCTAACATGTCACTCCAAAATTGTGCTTCATTCCACTTTATCACTGCTACATAAAGTGAGAGCTGCAGGTGGACACAATAACAGGAACACCGGCTCCATACAACACAATGTAATACAGTAGCACTCATCTTTGTGATGCCTATGATGTCCACGTTCTGTGATGATATTTGAAGGGATAGTTTGTGATGTGTTGGATTATATGAGAGTTGTTTTCAGTATTTTGCATTGAGTTGGTAGCAGTAGAAGTAGTCAGCCAGCTGTGGGCGCTCTTTACTCTCCGTATGCTCGTGTCTTCTCAGAGTCACGGTAACTCCAGACGGCATCTTATGGATCCACAACATCAGCAGGGCGGACGAAGGGAAGTACACCTGCTTTGCTGAAAACTACCTGGGAAAAGCCAACAGCACCGGACACCTGTCTGTCAGAGGTACACACTGACACGCATTACACACACTGAAGCAAACCATCCGATGGCAGAAGCCTTGTGGTCGTAAAAACGGCAACAAACTAACGCTTGAAATGTCAGCTGTGACCGCTCCACCTAGACTTCCTTAACTCAACAACAACGCTGAATTTTCTGGCTTCAAACAGACTTTATATAAGCCTCCAGAATTGTGAAGGCTTTTTTTGTTTGTTTGGTTTGCAGTGTATGGCCTAAATGTTATTCTATATTTTAATCTAAATTTAATTCTTAATGATAAAAACACATTTTAAATCCCAAGTAATTTGCAAAAAGAAATATTATCACGAATGACGAATAAATGAGCCGCGCTCATATACAATATTGGCTTATTAGCCTTTTGCAGATAGACAGAGCCAGAGCAACACGACCTCCTCTCCACCATGGAACCTCGAGAGCGGACCAGATATTTGTTTTTAATTCACATTTTTGGTGGTCAAAGGTCACTGTGACCTCACAACACGTTTTTGGCCATAACTTAAGAATTCATATCCTTATTATGACAATTTCACACAAATTTCTAATAGGATAAAATGATGAAGTGATTACAGACATGGATGTAAACTTGCAACTTGACTGGTTGGCGGAGGCATACTACCGCAAGGCGGTAATTCTAACTTAAAAAGTGTCAAAATGTATCCTCATCAAATATGTTGACTGTTTATAGTAAAGATTTATTTATTTATTTTTAAGAATTTCAAATAGATATCTGTATGGGTGCTAGTTAGAATCTGAATCAGCTTTCATTTTGTGCCCAAACCGTACAGATGCCACTAAGATCACGCTGGCTCCTTCCAACGCCGACATCAACCAAGGGGAAAATGTGACGCTGCAGTGTCACGCTTCCCACGACCCCACCATGGACCTGACCTTCACCTGGGCCCTCAACGGGGTCCTGCTGGACCTGGAGGACTCTGCCGGTCCGTACCACCGGGTGGAGGGGGTGAGTCCTGTGAGGCGAAGTTGGAGAGAAGTTGGTACTTTGTTTGTAAGACTGGAAACCCTGCAGAACCATGCTACTGTATGGAGGTTAATCATTGCGCTGTGGTTGTTAAAACATTGGGTAGGTGGTTTTGTGAGGCAGTAGTAGGGGAAGAGGGGACATCATTGAGCTGTCATTAATTCCATTCAGGCTTCAGCAAATCGCATTAGCAGAATCCACCTGAGCTTTGAGGTTGTTAGAAACCACAATGTTCATGAAAAGACTGCAAAATAAATAGCTGCTTCTTTGATCAAAGCTTTTCTTTCTGGCTGTACTGAAGAGGATGAACATTGTTTTTTTAGTGATTATATATTTTCCATTGGCCTTTTACTCTTTCTACCAAACTCTGAAAACTTAAACTGCTCTGAAAGTAATTTAGCGTTTTTCCCTGGAGCTGGATATTACAAATAACTGCTTGGATCTATTATCCAGGTCCCTTACCGCCCCCTATCAATTAAAATGTAGGCTAATTGTCTCCCCTGAATATCAATGTTGATTATGGTTCATTAAAAAAGCATGTCATTGAATGCCCAATAACAGATTAGATTAGACTGTTCAGATGGAATATCATTAGCATTAGTTTCCCAGGGAGCAAAAATGTGAATATGAATTATATTTATGAATGTTAAACAAGTTAGAATTTTGACATTCAGACTTTAATTAGGTCTCGTTATCGATCACAAACAGCAGCCAATCAGAAAGCCACTTCGAAGAGGTAGGTTTCAATTTCTACCATGGGTGGGG